>JAOXOE010027563.1:0-18093 GCA_028565055.1 Phoeniculus purpureus | reverse complement strand
TAATGACTTGGATGAGGGATTAGGGTGCACTGTCAGCAAGTTTGCTGATGACACAAAGCTGGGAGGAGTGGCCGACATCCCAGCAGACTGTGCTGCCATTCAGCAGGACCTGGACAGGCTGGAGAGTTGGGTGTGGAGAAATGTAATGAACTATAACACAGGCAAGTGTAGAGTCTTGCATCTGGGCAAGAACAAGCCCAGGTACCAGTATAGGTTGAGGACTGACCTGTTGGACAGCTATGTAGGAGAAGGGGACTTGGGGATCTTGGTGGCCAGCATGATGACCATGAGCCAGCAATGTGTCCTTGTGGCCAAGAAGGCCAACAGCATCCTTGGGTGGCTCAGAAGGGTTGAGGTTGGCAGATCAAGAAAGGTTCTCTTCCCCCTCTTCTCTGCCCTGGTCACACCATATCTGGAGTATTTTGTCCGATTCTGGGCCCCAAAGTTCAAGAAGGACACAGAACTGCTGGAGAGAGTTCAGCACATAGCCACAAAGATGATGGAGTGGAACATCTCCCTTATGAGGAGAGGCTGAGGGAGCTGGGTCTCTTGAGCTTGGAGAAAGGGAGACTGAGGGGTGACCTCATTCATGTTGATAAATATGTGAAGGGTGGGTGTCAGGAGGATGGAGCCATATTCTCCTCAGTGTCATCTAATGATAGGATGGGGGGCAATGGGTGTCAGCTGGAACACAGGAAGTTGCACATCGATATGAGAAGGAGCTTCTTCGCAGTGAGGGTGACAGAGCCCTGAAACAGGCTACCCAGGGAGATTGTAGAGTCTCCTTCACTGGAGATGTTTAAAACCCACCTGGATTTTTTCCTGTGTGACTTGGTCTAGGTGATCCTGCTGTGGCAGGGGGATTAGACTGGATGACCTTTCGAGGTCCCTTCCAATCATTTTTGTTCTGTGATTCTGTGAAGGCTCATTCTTACTCTTAGGCAGGAAAGCTGGCAGCAGAAGGCACTTTGCATTCATGACATGGTTGGTGCAGGATGCTTAGGTGCTTTGACTGAGAACTTCTGTAACTTGTACTTCTGTAGCTGTGAAGTAACACTTTAAACTGTTTCTGCCATGAATAGTAAACCAACCACAGTAGCAAGTCCTTTTTCTCTTATTTCTAGAGAAGATAAGATTTGAATAGAAAGTGATAGGAAGTGTATATTGCTTCAGATGGCAAAATCAGTGAGAAAACCATATGTGCATAGAACTAGCTAGAGCAGTGGCAAGAAAGCCAGTAATGCAAACCTATTTATTTCCTGGGGCTGCTGCTGTTACTGCCTTTGAATGCCACATGGCCTAGTGTCATAGAAGAGCTGTGTTCCCTGGTGCCCTCTGCACTGTTCATAAGCTGCTGCCCTTCTCTGTGAAAAAGCCTGTGTGTTAGAAAACAAACTCATCCCTGGGACTCAGACAGAAAAATTGAATTGGTACTTAAAACTGGTACTGGTATTTAAATACCCATTGAATTGATATTTAAAATGCAGTACAACATAACTCCCATGTGTTTGTTTCTCTCTATCTTGTGTTGACCATGTGGCTCTTAAATTCAGGTTTTAATTGCATGCTCACTCTGTTGGCATAAAGATTGAGGGCTTACTCCCTTCTTTTTCCAGTTCATAATCCAGTGGAACTTGTTTTCTGCTTTTTGTGCTTTATGGTGATAATGCCTAAGTTTGGAATGAGTAGAAGAACAGCAGCATTGATTGAAAAATGTTGCAGATTAACTGCTTAGTGTGAATTCCCAGGAGGTGGGGGAATAATCTTAATCTTCCAGCTTCATTAATTGAAAGGAGCTGTTTCCTCCAGAGGGCTACCAAAGACATTTCCTTCAAAAGATTCACATGCTTGTAAAAGTGAAATAGAAAGAAGGAGAACAAGAATTCTATCATTACCAAGAGGAGCTGATTTTATTAAAAATGTGTGTGTAACTCGCCTCTGTCTGCCAGAGTAGTACATGGCTCTTATGCAGGTTGGGAGGGGGCAGGAACCTGAGTTGTTCAAAAAAGAAATGGGTCATCATAGCTGTGATAATACTTTTGAGACCAGAGTTTTCAGAAGAAGTCTTAGTGTAAGTGATGTAGATGTGTTTAGCCTATACGACGTGTGGTCTGCGTAATACCGTGCTGTACACAGACTGCGACTGCAGTGTTGGTGTTGGGCTGTGTGTAATAAGGGATCAGAATTCTGAACTTCGGTTTTGTAGGTTTATATAATTGTTAAAGTTTGGGAGAATGCTTATTCACCCAGTTGGAGAAACGTAGAATTGTAGAATCATAGAATTGTTCAGGCACAACCTCAGGCCTCTTCCTCTTGTCCTGCTGCTTGTTACTTGGGAGAAGTAAATGACCCTCAACCTTGCTACAACTTCCTTCCAGGTAGTTGTAAAGAGCAATAAGGTCTCCCCTTCAGGCTAAACAACCTCACTTCCTTCAGCCACTCCTCATAGGATTTCTGCTCTAGACACTTCACCAGCTTCTTTGGACATTCTCCAGCACCTGCATGCCTTTCTTGTAGTGAGGGGCCCAAAGCTGAGTACAGTATTCAAGGTGTAGCCTCGCCATTGTTAAGTACAGGTTGACTGTCACTTGTCTGTTCCTGGTGGCCACACTATTTTTGATGGAAGCTATTATGCACTGGCCTTATACTCAGCCAGTGGTCTACCAATCCGCCCAGGTCCTTTTCCAGCGGTTTTCCACCAGGAAGGTCTCCAGCCACATTTCCCCAAGATCATAGTGCCTGTGGGATTGTTGTGACTCAAGTGCAGAATCCAACGCTTGGCCTTGCTGAACCTCATACAGTTGGCCTCGACCCATTGATTTACCCTGTCTAGATCCCTCTGTAGGGCCTTCCTATCTGAAGCAGATCAACACTATCACCCAGCTTAATGTTGTCTGCAAACTTACTAAGGGTATTCTTGAACCCCTTGTCCAGGTGGCTGATAAAGTACTAAAGAGAACATGCCTCAGTATTGAGCCCTGGAGGATGCCTCTTTTGACTGGCCACTAACTGCATTGAACTCCATGCACCACCACTCTTTCAGTCTGGCCACCCAGCTAGTGTTTTACCCAGCAAAGAGAATACCCGTTCAAGCCACGAGCAGCCAGTTTCTCCAGGAGGGTGCTGTGGAAAAGATCCTTTCATTTCAGTATTAAAGGTTGTAAAACTCAAGTTCCTGTGACATGTAAATGATTAAGAGAGGACAATTTGACTCTGCTGGGGTTAGACTCACATGCATGTTCTGGCTTAATAAAACAAACAGGCTTCCCCTGGCTTTTGTTTGGATATCTAAGTTCCTGTGTTTTGTCTTAATTTAGAAAGGTTTATGTTGAAACAGCATGTTCACAGAAGCTGCATCTGTGCCATGTAGAGGCGATTAATGTGTAGAAGTGTAGAGGAGTCAAGAAGCAGTTACGAATTCTTCAAGGGGTTTTGTGCCAAACTAAAACTTCTCTCCATCTATTTGTATTTCTGTTTTGTTCAAAATGGTAATGACTGTGGCTAAGAAGTTGAGTATAAAAATTTCCCTTCAGCATTTAAAGCCTAACAAGATCATGTCCTTCAGTCCTTGCCCATGTATCCTGTGTTCCAGCTCTTGACTTATCCACATTCACTGATCTCCCTCCGGTAAATCTTAACCTGAGAGCCCAAAATCCTACACACTGCTCCAGACACAGGACCTACAAATCACATCTCTGGGCCTGCTGACTACATTAATGCAGACCAAGATGCAGTTGGCGTTCGTTGCCACAGAACACTGTGCTGACTCATATTCTACTTGGTAGAACCCCTACATTCTTTTATGATTCCCAGCTCATAGACCTTCTAGGGTGTACTGGTGCATTGAATTATTCCTCCTTGGCTGCAGGACTTTGCATTTGACCTTTTAAAAATTTGTGTAGACAGCAAATAATGTCAACTTTGCATCATCAGATTTAACATCCTGGGTTAATTTAATCCCTATGAAACAACCTTGAGGGATGTGATCGTAGCAGGTACAAGAGTCAGAGCAGAATTAGATCCTGTTGGTCCTTAGGTTGCAGTCTGACATTACACCTGACCCACTGTAACTGCAGTCTTCTACTGAAATGGATAACAGTGCTCTGACCATGTGCTTCTCTTAATTTTCTTATATCAAATTTAGATGACTGTTCAGCCACAGAGTCAGGTCAGCAAACTGAAGAACAGGAGGCCGTCTGTCTACTCTGAAAAACAAAGAATATTTTGCTGTGGCCCAGAAGGGACTGAAATGACTTGCCCAGAGCTACACAGGTTGAGGCACTGTGCAGAGAAAGACAAGACCAGGACAAGACCTTTCACTGTCAGACAGAGCTACTCAAGATTAGGCTGATGGTAGTTTGATGTTTTACAGTACAATTTTGTTGGTGAGCCCCTGTCATTTCTGGGTTTACAGATACTGTAGGCAGGTGGCTAAAACAAAATTCACTGGGAATTGGGAAATGAGTCACAGAAGTTGTACTGCAGTTGTACAAGTAATTGCAGAGAGCCACTTTAAATAAATTCTTAATTCTCATTTTGAAACTAGATTATTCAGCTATGAAAATCGCACTGAATATTTTTAAAATAAGAAGCTAATTAGACCCCATACTTAGCAACGCTAAGTGGGTGACTGGTGGTGAGATGTCGTCTTATTTGAAGGCAAATATGCTGCGCTTAACCTACAATGCTATCTATAGCCCTTCTCACAAGTTAGAGCTCAGAAACTGAAACGTCGTTAATTGGCTGTTATCACCTTCTGTTGTGTCTTCACTTGTAGCTTTGAAATACTCAAGCAGGGCTGCTCGTGAAGGAGAGAGGTCAGATGGTACAGAAACACTGGCAAATGCGTTGTGTGTGATTTCTGGGTTCTCAGTGAATAGGATTCTCAGTGAAGCAAACTCTGAGACGTGATTACAGGTTTGGAAGACCAGTGAGTGAAGGTAATGTCTGCCTGTACCTTGGAGCAGACAACTTCCAAGAAAGATGAAAAAACACTGTAAGTAGTTACTAAACGTTTAGAGAAGTTACTAAACTTTTAGAAACGTTTATGGGCTAGGAAAGCCCCCACATATCTTCCCCTCCTGCCTCTGTGTCACAGCAGGTCAATTACCCTGTTCCTCTCTTCCAGTTTTGACTTCCAGATTGTCTAGTTGCCTAACATCGATGGGCCAGTTCAAAGTGTTTGTGCTGTGTAATGCTTTGGTATATCTGCTTGAGATGGGCTTCTCAGCTGGAAGTTCAGCTGTGTTTTTGTTAGGTCAATAATTGACTAAAAAAAAAACACATTAACCTTCCCGTGACTATTACTTCTAATATATTAGGCAGAATAATTCTCGGTAGTCGCAGTCATTCTTTACAGCAGGAAATCATTCACAGCTTCTAATACATCACCACCTACAGGATTACTGATGGTGCAAAGGCTGATGTTTTACTGAGTCCAGCTGGGTATTAGGAGAGGAGGAAACAGAGAGATTTCCTTAATGCTTATATCTGAAGGGTAAGTGTCAGGAGGATGTGACCAGATTCTTCTCAGTGGTGCTGAGTGACAGGACAAAGGGCAGCAAGTGCAAACTGGAACACAGGAGGTTTGAACATTAGGAAAAACTTCACAGTGAGGGCAACATTGCACTGGAACAGGGTGCCCAGACAGGTTGTGGAGACTCCTTCTCTGGAGACATTCAAACAATTCCTATGCAGGCTTCTCTAGGTTATCCTGCTCTAGCAGGGCTCTTGGACTAGATGATCTTCAGAGGTCCCTTCCAAACTCTACCTTTCTGTGAACAGCCAAGTTCCAGTCTTGATTCCCACGAAGACTGCCCAGGGAGGTGGTGGAGTCGCCATCCCTGGAGCTGTTCAAGGCAGGATTGGACGTGGCACTTGGTGCCATGGTCTAGCCTTGAGCTCTGTGGTAATGGGTTGGACTTGATGATCTATGAGGTCTCTTCCAACCTTGGTAATACTGTGATACTGTGTGTGTGTGATACTGTGGCCCTTAGCGCCCTGGTCTGGCCGATGTGGTGATGTTAGGTCCTGGGCTGGTCTGGATGAGCTCAGAGGGCTTTTCCAGCCTCAATAATTCTGAGATTCTGTAATAGGCAACACTGAAATGTCAGTAACAAATATTAGGGAATTCCTTCCCATGTTAACATGACTTAACAACACATTAATTACAATAAATAACCATTTGAGACCAAAGAGTAGTTACATTTCTTGGTTTAGATTGGGCAATTAGAAATTGTCTTCACTAGGTATCACGGAATTATAGAACATCAGGGATTGGAAGGGACCTCAAAATATTATCCAGTCCAATCTCCCGCCACAGCAGGATCTTCTAGACCAAGTCACACAAGAACATGTCCAGGCAGGTTTTAAATGTCTCCAGAGAAAGAGACTTCCCTGGGCAGCCTGTTCCAGTGCTCTGTCACCCTCACTGCTTAGAAGAAGTTCCTTCTCACACTGATTGTGAGCTGTTCCAGCTCACACCCACTCCCCCTTGTCCTATCACTGGATGCCACTAAGCAGAGCCTGGCTCCACCCTCCTGAACTTGGCCTTTCCATATTTATTAACATTAATGGGGTCACCCCTCAATCTCCTTTTCTCCAAGCTAATTCACTGTTTTGAGTGAAATGAACATCGAGGTGATTTATGAGCATAGGAAATTCATTTTCTTTCTTTACTCAGCCACCATGAAGCCGAGTTTTCTATGACTAAATTATACTGACAACAGCCGTATTTATATTCTGTCCACTCATAACTATGATGAATTAAATGATTATTGCATTTGCTAGGACATGTTAGTACAGATAAAATGTCTATCAAGCAAAGGAGACTGCACACTTTTTTATTTGAGTGGTCTTTATGAATTCTAAACTAATTTTACAGTTTCAGAAAAGGTAATTTTACTGGGAAAGTTAGATTTCTTCTTTCAGTTACAAACATCCATGAGTCTTTCACGAATAGTTTTTCAGGTTGCTTTTTTACACCATTGTGTTTTCCCCCATGGCTTTAAATAAAAACATCTCTAGTTTTACATGCAATACAGCCTCACCTCCATCTCCAGAAAGGCGATGGAACAACTTGCCCTTGGCTCTGTCTCTAAGAACATCAAAGACAAGAGGGTCGCTAGGGGCAGTCAACTTGGCTTCATCGAAGGTAAGTCATGCTTGACCAACTTGATAGTGTTTGATGAGGACACAACCAGGTGGATAGATGATGGCAAAACAGTGGATGTGGTCTATCCTATTTCAGTAAAGCATTTGACACAGTCTCCCACAGCATCCTCACAGCCAAACTGAGGCAGTGTGGTCTGGATGATTGGACAGTAAGATGGATTGTTATCAATATTTATAAATATGGAAAGGGCGAGTGTCAGGAGGATGGAGCCAGGCTCTGCTCAGAAGCATCCAATGATAGGACAAGGGGCAATGGGTGTGAGCTGGAACAGAGGAGGTCACACACCAATCTGAGAAGGAACTTCTTCCCCGTGCAGGTGCCAGAGCACTGGAAGGGGCTGCCCAGGGAGTCTCCTTCTCTGGAGACATTTAAAACCCATCTGGACATGTTCTTGTGTGACTTGGTTTAAGGGATCCTGCTGTGGCAGAGAGATTGGACTGGATGATATTTTGAGGTCCCCTCCAATCCTTAATGTTCTGTGATTATGTTGGAAGAGTAGGAACATGAGAACATAACTTATCATTAATGTAGGTTCCTTCTAAAGAAAGGAAATAAATTTCCCTATAAACGTCTGTACTGATGAAGTCGGAAGAGTTCAAATCCAAGGTTCACACTAACATGAATAAAAGCAAACTGCATTACTTCAACTTGACTTACACCAACGTAACTGAGACCACAATTTCTGTTTTAAAATGTAGATGAAAGGCTGATTCTCAAGTATTGCTTTATGTTCTCATTTCCACAAACCCACTAACACACTTAGATGGACAAACTGCTCTCAGAAAAGCTGGACAACAGATTATTCATTATTTATAAGCTCAAGCCATTTTACCAAGAGCTTAGTGGGGAAAAGGAAGACTTCTCAAACACTCCTACTTGCAAAACCAAGCTCATCTCTGGGATGTGAGAGAGTAAGATGCTGCTAGTCAGTATGCATGTGGATGTTCAAAACATGTTCCAATATGCCCTTTGATTCTATTCCTAGAAGAGACCTGGATATAACTGTAAACTTTTTCTTACCTCTCCACTGCTGAGGAACAAAGCAAACACTTCTCACAAATACCTGCAAGGTGGGATCCAGAATTGTCATGTTCACCATGTTTCTTTTCTGCCTACGTTATAGGTACAGTTAGAGACCCATAGACCACTTTCTATTACTAGCAAATAAAGCTTTGCTGATGTATGTTCTCCCAAATTACTAATGCTAGGATGAGCAGAAATGGCCTCAAGTTGCATCAGGAAAGGTTTAGATTGGCTCTTAGGAAGAAGTTCTTTTTTGATAGAGTGGTTAGGCACTGGAACAGGCTGCCCAAGGAGGTAGTGGAGTCCCCACCCCTTGAGGTGTTTAAAAACCAAGTAGCTAGAGCACTTGAGGCCATGGTGTAGGGGTTAGGGAGCTGCTGCGATGAGGGCTGGACTAGGTGATGCTGGAGGTCCTTTCCAGCCATGATGATTCTATGATTCTATAATACAGATTCTGATATTACCTCTAAATTAAAATAAGATGAGCCCATTGACCCTCTGAACACAATTTTCAGTTGGAAAGACTGTGTTCACATAATGCCCATACACTAATTTATTTTAGAATTTGTTCATAAAACTAAAGCTGAAGCCCTTCCTCATGGAAAAGGTGATCAGACACTGGAATGGACTGCCCAGGGCAGTGGAGTCTCCATCCCTAATGACGTTTAAGGACACACTGGCTGTGGCCCTTAGTGCCATAGTCTGGCCGATGTGGTTATGTTAGGTCACAGGCTGGGCTGAATGAGCTCAGAGGTCTTTTCCTGCCTCACTAACTCTGTGTTTCTGTACTTCCCATGCAGGTGAATCCTAGCTCAACTAAATGTTTATTTTTAGCAATTGTTTCAGTTGCAGTTTTCATAGATTAATAAAAACGTCACATTGCCTGGGAAATACTTTTAACATTCCTTAAAAAAACCTGCAAACCTTAAGAGCCAGAGACCTACATAAACCAAAAATACAAGCACAAAGATGATGGGAAACAAAGCAGCTTCAATTTTACATACGAGCACATAACATCTATTTCTGAGAGCTGATGATAAATGAAAGTTACAACAATGACTTGGCATAAAAATTAGCTAGTTATCTTTAGAGTTATAAAAGTTCTTTAAAACTGGGGCATCTTTCTCTATGGGTTCTGTACAGCGCTTTACAAAGCACCATACAAAAATAGTACTGCTTTAAACCTAGATAGTGAAATGGAGACAGCTCTTCAAAACAAAGGACAAACAAAACAGCAATCCAGTGCAACACTGAACATTAGAATAGAAAGCTCAAGATACCTAGAGAAGAACAAGTCACACTATTTATTCAAGTTACATCTTTGTGTATTTTTTTCTTACAAAGCCCTACAGACCTGTAGTTTTCTGTACTTTCTGCTGCTCTGGAGACAGTGAAGTATCAAGCTGAGGGATCACAGAATGATTGAGGCTGGAACCAGCCCTTCACCTAATATTACACATCAGCCAGACCAGAGCACTAAATGCCACAGCCAGGCTGTCCTTCAACACCTCCAGGGATGGGGATTCCACCATTGCCCTGAGCAGTCCATCCCAGGGTCTGATCACCCTAACCGAAAGGGTGATCAGACCTTCCTAACATACAACCTAACTCTCCCCTGGGGCAGCTTCAGGGCCTGCCCTCTTGTCTTGGTGCTGGTTGTCTGGAAGAAGAGCCTGACCCCTCACCTGACTACAACTTCCCTTCAGGCAGTTGTAGAGGCAGAGAAAGGCCTCTCTGAGTTTCATCTTCTCCAGGCTGAACACCACCAACTCCTTCAGTCTCTCCTCATCAGACTTCCCCTCCAGTCCCTTCCCCAGCCTCCTTGCTTCTCTAGACCCACTCCAGCCCCTCAATCTCTTTCTTGAAGCGAGGGGCCCAGAAGTGCCACCAGTACTCAAAGGGAGGCCTCACCAGTGCCCAGTACAGGGGGAAAATTGCTTTCTAATATGTATGAAGTGAGACTAAGCAATAAGAAATAAAATCATTTTGCTACTGGTCAAATTTTTTTACAGATCAAACATGACTCTTTACTGAGCTTTTCCCACTTGTACTTTATATTGGACATGAGTAACAGAGGTCATGCAAATGAACTACTCATCATTATCAGCAACTCAAATGGGCTCACCCTCAATGAATTATTCAAGAGCTTCAGCAATTAACTGCTGAACTTCTCATGTCTTTTCAGCACAATATTGTACCACATCAGACCTCCCAGTCAGGTAAGGGAAGTTACATATTAGTAGCAAAAAGGTTCAACAATCAGGGCAAAATTATTTATAAGAGAAATATATCAAAGTTCAGATTTCTGAAAGCACAGTCTATATGCCAGATAAATAAGGGGTAAAGAGGCAAAACATCTAAGAGTTGAAATGTGAAGAGGATTCCTCTATGCAAATGAACTAAAGCAATGGGGAAGAAGAGCTGGAGAGGTTGGGCACTGCAACAGGCTGCCCAGGGAGGTGGTTGAGTCCCCATCCCTGGAGGTGTTTAAAAAACGAGTAGCTCTAACACTTTAGACCATGGCGTAGGGGTTGGGGAGCTGTTGGGTTGAGGGCTGGACTTGCTGATCCTGGAGGTCCTTTCCAGACAAAATGATTCTATAATATGACTTCATCTCCAAGGTCTTCTGCACCTAAATGATTCTATGTTTTGGGTGTTATTAAAGCTGTCTGAAAGCTGCTGGCAAAGCCACAGGAGATGCAGAGCTTCTTCCAGTATGGAGCTCAAGGTCTCCTCTCTACGTCTCTCCCTCATATCCCATGCATGTGGAACTGTGGTTGGGTTCGATGATCCCAACAGTCTTTTCCAGTCTGAATGATTTTATGATTCTTTAGCATGTGGCCTACAATGGCTTTCATCACAAAGGGGATTGCAGTAAAATAGTCAAGTAGCAGTGGAGAAGTGATGAAAGATCATTCATTTAAACAAAACTGGATTGAAAAAGTTACTGTCCAAATCAAGACATCTAGACAGTCTATCAGTAACTGAACAGCAGATGCCTGAATCTAACACTTGGTTTTTTTACTGTCCTTTGGGATCTGGTAAAG
Source organism: Phoeniculus purpureus (assembly GCA_028565055.1). Classification (NCBI taxonomy): domain Eukaryota; kingdom Metazoa; phylum Chordata; class Aves; order Bucerotiformes; family Phoeniculidae; genus Phoeniculus; species Phoeniculus purpureus. Next base: position 6,849 of record JAOXOE010027563.1, on the reverse strand, counting down.
GGCAGGAGAAGATTTGAGCTGATGTTATCACCACCATCAAATTAGTCCCATTTGTCTTATAAGTGATTACAATATGGAACAACATCACTAAATAATTTAAGAGTTTTAATTCTTTCCCTTGGAAGGTAATTAAGAGTTGTAGAGGTCATGCTATCTGTGAAAGGAGAAACTGGGAAAAATACAGCTCCAGAGACTTCCAAGCAGAAAAGGAAGGAAAACCAGGGAGACTGTGGCTTTCTAACAGACATGTCATAAGGTTGAGACATCTTAATCTGCAGTGACTGTGCTTTTGCACAATTTAAAAGCCAGTAAGTTTAATACAGTGATAGTTTTCTTAAAAATTTGAAGAGTTTCTCCACAAAGTCAGCGATAGACATCAAAGACAGTTTGGTACAAAGTCTTGTTGATTCACTTAGTTTTTTTATTTTTGTATCCAACTTCAATATTATGCTTAATTAGAATGAACTTTTAATGTAGTCACCCTGCCCAGGGTAAAAACAGGTGTAGGTGAGGTCAATAAAAATCAAAGTTATCAGAATTTATCTGGATTTATTTGGTTTATTGCTCACACCCCTCATCTTCTGCCCCAATGAGAGCATCACAATGCCTGTAAAGCTGAGATTATCCTCCATGAGGTCTGATACAACCATGGGCCAAGTACTGTAGAGAAATATTTGCTGATATTAATTTCAGCTGTGCAGTTTCTTTCCAGCAAAAGATCTTGGACTTCTGAAGAACTATTTCTCTCACCATGTTTTACAAAGGCCCGTTGTCATGGTTTAGCAGCAGGATAGCCCAAAGAAATGATATTCTGCCCAACTATACAGAAGAAAATCTCTTTCCTCCCCCCCCAGGAGGAAAACAGATAAAGTACACACACCTATGGGAACTGGAACTAAAAATATTACACTTTATTAAGCTTTAGTACGAGTTTTATTTAATAACACAAAGTAAATGGAAAGAAGGACAAAGAAGAGGGAAAAAAAAGTGAAGGGATAAAACCAAAACCAAACAATGGAAGGATCTCCAGGATCAAGTCCAGCCCTCATCCCAACAGCTCCCTAACCCCTACACCACAGCCACAGCCTCTGCCCATTGACCCAGCCTGTCCAGATCTCTCTGCAGCATCTTCCTACCCTCACTTTTGTGTTTTAGTGTTTTCATTCATAGAACCTAAATGGCGTCAGAGTCCCGAAATGCTATCAGCAGCATCAGTTCCACTGCAATTTATTCTAACAAAGGTAACTTATCCTCTAACTTGTCAATAGCATTATGCTGTCCTAGCCAATTTAGCCAACCTTTTCACCACTGTAGATATCAGGAAGATAAAAACTAATGTAGCATAAACTGGAATTACTGAAGTTAGGCATTTATGTTGCTGTAAAAGTGTATTAAATTAGACTGCAGCTTCATAATTAAAACCTAGGACCTGAGAGCATTAGTATCTTTTCAGAGCACTTTAGACATCAATCCTTTTCAGCATTAGTGGAAAAAAATTACCTTTATTTAAGGAAGAAACAAGCTGCAGCACAATGACATAGTGACTCATCTGCCAGCTAAGTGCTTAGATACCATGGGGATGATACAAGAGCAGAGAACACAGTGTTTAGAGGAGATCACATCATCTACAGCTAGTTTCCAGTACCTTGATATAATCTGCTTGCTATTAATCTTTTTTAATCTTTCATGTAGTCGTTAACCATTTTTTTATGTCTATGCTACACTGCTCTTCAGACACTTCCCATAAATGTGCATCTTCCATCTGCTTCCACCCGTATATGTGACAGTGCTCCTGCTATTCATTATTTATCATACACTGGTGATACCTGAAATCTGCAAACATCTTCATTTCCCTGTATCCTTCCAAGTTTCCCTTCTCAGTGGATGCAGGCAATCTGCCTCCTTTCCATTTCCATTACCTCTTAGGAAATCAGAGTGAAAGTGACACTGAAAATGACAGAATGGCCAGGTTGGAAGGGACCTCAAAATCATCTAGTTCCAACCCCTCTGCACAGGCAGGGACACCTTCACTACAGCAGGTTACTCAGGGCCCCAGTTAACCTGGCCTTCAACACTGCCAGCAATGGGGCAGCCACAACTGCCTTGGGCAACCTGTTCTAATATCTCAGCATCCTCACAGCTAAGAACTTGTTCCTCATGTACAATCTCAACCTCCCCTCTTCAAGTCTGGAACCCTTTCCCCTTGTCCTCTCTCTACCACCCGTGTCAAAAGCCCTCCCCCAGCTTTCTTGCAGCCTCCTTCCTTCAGAGACTGTAAAGTTGCTAGAAGGTCACCTGAGAGCCTCGTCTCCTCGAGGCTTAACAACCCCAACTTGTTCAGCCTGTCTTCAGAGAAGAGGTGCTCCAATGGGCTCTGCAGTTTCTTTACTCCTAAAAGACATCTATTTCCCACAAGTCTGAAGCAGAGCTCTGCTTTTCAACTGCCAGTATTTGCTAATAATTGTGAGAGGTTTGAGAAACAATCTTAAAAAAAAAAATAAAAAATCACAGAACATCAGGGATTGGAAGGGACTGCGATCCAGTCCAATCCCCCTGCCACAGCAGGATCCCCTAAACCAAGTCGCACAGGGACATATCCAGGAAGGTTTGAAATGTCTCCAGAGAAGGAAACTCCACAACCTCTCTGGGCAGCCCATTCCAGTGCTCTGTCACCCCCATTGTGAAGAAGTTTCTTCTACTAAATACTTTGTGTAGTTAAGAGTTAAACATGTTCTAAGTACACCTGCTAAATCCACTGTTCGTTCCCCAGAGCAGTAGTCACTGTTTTTTCTTAGTCACTGAAAATTTATAACTATCATGCACGTAAGTTACAATCTGTACTGAAATACCAAGAATATGGCCTCTGCGTAATACATGGAGTACAGAGAGACACTGAATATCAACATCACTCAGATCTTCATAAGCAAGTCCTGGAGAACATCACTAATACTACTTATTTCTGTTTCTAGTGTCTAGATTTAGTCACTTTGACTAGGGATGAAGACAGAAATCAGCTTGGAGTGTTGTCCTGTCCTGATCTTAAGAGAAGGGAGCCACTCAAGTTCATGGATTCACTCGGGGTTGAATTAAGGAGACTGACTCCATAGGTCCACATGAAAGTGGAAGTTCACTGAAACGATCAGTTTCCCAACTCCAACAGCACAGAGAATCAACCAAACTACCCAATATTGGACTCAGAGGGTACAGAAACCACTGAAGTTACTGGATGCCCGACTGAGAACAGGGGAGACGAGAAGGGGAAAGGGACAGAAGAGAGTTAAGACTACTACTCAGGACTGCAGGCTCTGGCTCTCCCCACCCCTGCAGATCTCTGGCCATCTTCCTAGTTTCTCGGTTAGGGGTGAGGCAGTGAGAGGTGATCTTTGCTTCCTCAGTGTCACAGATTTGCAGCGTGTCAGTCTCTTGTCCTGACTGCATGCTGGGATGGGCTGATGGTGAAGCCACCCCCACAGCATCTGAATCTCTCCCTTTTATACCAGCGATGTTGTTCTCCCCCACCCCAACAGCATGGGGGACCCTATTCCCCGAGTCCCAGACAAAGCAATGGCCAGTAAGTACTTGAGAGATAGTAGCACACCGTGTTTTCAGGGCTCAAGCATAGTTTTTGCCGATAGGCTGGCATTGCTCCTCAGCCTGCCCGCTGCTGAGTGATCAGAAGGGGTGTGGTGAGGAGATGGAGAGAGGTTCTCCTCTCCCTGTACTCTGCCCTGGTGAGACCACATCTGGAATATTGTGTCCAGTTCTGGACCCCTCAGTTCCAGAAGGACACACAACTGCTGGAGAGAGTCCACTGCAGAGCCACAATGAAGAAGGGAGTGGATCATCTGGGGCTGCCCAGGGGCGTTGTGGAGTCTCCTTCTGTGGAGATGTTTAAAACCCACCTGAACTGTTCCTGTGTGACTGGATTTAAGGGATCCTGCTGTGGCAGGGGGATTGGACTGGATGATCTTTTGAGATCCAATCTTTCCAATCCCTAATGTTCTGTGACTGTGATACCCTGCTCACAAATTATTGTGTAATCGTTTGATTAAAAACAAGTAAGATGGCCCAAACTCTGACAGGCACGCACAACGAACATGTTTCATAGCATCTTACCAAGACCAACCTCATTGAGGAATTTTAATTGCCACCTATTCCACTCAAATCTAGTCGAGATAACTACATTCAGCTTAAGGACAATTTGAAAAGACTTAGGAACCTTCTTTAGTTCATGAGCAGAGAAAGTCTTTTTGTTCTGATGAATATTGAGATGTAAAGTCCCACATCATATGTAAATCTGACATGAAATACACATTCAATGACACTGAACTGCTTGCATTCGCCACCTGATTCCATATCTACATGAACTCTGTAAAAGTACCCTGAATCCCGGAGAATGCAGGTGTCTATAAAAATTATATATATACACACACTCAAAAATACATTAATTCCTCTTCCTCAGATACCTTAGTTCCTTGTCTGATAAGACTGTGGTATCGGTAAGGTAACAACCTGTTACCTTAAATCCAAACCTGTTGTTTAGATTTACTGGATTCTTGAATCTTTTTTGAAGGGCTCTTCGTTCTGGATATTAGGTTATTTCAGATTCTGCAATACACTTTCTTCTTTCTCTGTGAGGAGAATGTGACTTTAAGGTTTAACTGACATGTTACTGTAATCCACGGTTTTATCCAGTAAGTATTTAGACCATCTTTTCTTCCTTTTATAGAACTCACAGGGGAGTGCAACTCTTTCAGTAGAAGTTAGCAAATCACAGAATGATTGAGGCTGGAAAAGCCCTCTGAGCTCATCCAGCCCAGCCAAGGACCTGACATCACCCTATCAGCCAGACCAGGGCACTAAGGGCGACAGTCAGTCTGGCCTTGAACACCTCCAGGGATGGGGACTCCACCACTGGCCTGGGCAGTCCATTCCAGTGACTGATCACACTTTCCGTGGAAAGGGCTTCCTAACATCCAGCCTAACCCTCCCCTGGTACTTTCAGGCTCTACCCTCTCATCCTGTCAATAGTTGTCAGGGCGAAGAGCCAGACCCCCACCTGACTATACCCTACTTTCAGGGAGTTGGAGAGAAGGAGGTTTCCTCCGAGTCTCCTCTTCTCTAGGCTGAACACCTCCAGCTCCCTCAGCCTCTCCTCATCAGACTTTCCCTTCAGTCCCTTCCCCAGCCTCACTGAGGGACTGGAGCGAGTCCAGAGAAGCAATCTCTTTTTGAAGTGATGGGCTCAGCATTGCCTCTAGTACTTGAGGGGAGGCCTCACAAGTGCCCAGTACAGGGGGAGAATTCCACCCCTAGTCCTGCTGGCCACAGAATCACCAAGGTTGGAAGAGACCTCACAGATCATCACAGTATTGCCAATCCAAGCCAGGATGCCATTGGCTTTCTGGGCCACTTGGCACCCTGCTGGATCTGTTCAGCTGGTTGTCAAACAATACTCTCAGGTCTTTTTCTGCCAGGCTGCTCTCCAGCCACTCATCCTTCAGTCTGTAGCCACAGTGGGCAGAAATACAGAACAGCTCATGATCTAGATACCCATTGAGGAAGGCACACACAACCACAAGTATATTATGGACAGAACACTTTTACTCGCTCTTCACCTTATCTAAACTTCTAAAATTAAAATGGTAGCAATCACAGAGGAAAAATTCATTTAGAAATCACTATGTGTAGAACAATTACAATTCTATAAACATCTATTGTATCACCATGAAAATGTCACACCTCTTCTCATTTAAAACATTACTTGCAGCTTTGCATTTCCTTATATTGCGGCAAAGTAATCCGACCCTGCAGTAAATGTAATGGCGATTAGTATGCTATTTGGGCAGCTATTAGCATAATTGTGTCATGGTTCTTAAATCAGGCTTCCAAAAGGATGAATAATGCATAGCAGTAACTCTTACATCCTCTGAGCGCAGGATCAGGTAGTTATGGAAAGGTTCATGGAGATAAGCGGTACTAAAATCACTTATGTATGCTATAATCACACGCTCAACTGGGATTTGAAAAGATTTTGGTTGTTACAGAGAATATGGACAGCACACTTGCCTTTAGAAAACCTTAAAACTAGGTTTTAAGGAAGATTTCCCTAAAGCCTGGTGAATACTCCAGTCTTTTTCCTATGGTTATGAGATTTGTCCTCTTACTCCAAAGCACCAGTCCCAGTCTGACTCCTGGTTAAAGGGAGTCCTCATGCAGAAGGCTGAGGATCCGCTCATTTGCAAGGTCTGCAGTGACACATCTGGCTAACACAGCTAACTGGAAGACACTCCACACCTCAATTTTGCACATGCACTCTTTACCCTGGTTAGTTTTACTCCACACTGTCTTTGATCAGCTATGGCTTCAGTGCATAACTGTCACAAAAATTCCATGCAATGCTACAGGCTTGGGGAAGGGGGGCTGGAAAGCAGTCTGGCAGAAAAGGATCTGGGGGTTCTAACTGACAGCCGGCTGAATATGAGCCAGCAGGGCGCCCAGGTGGCAAAGAAGGCCAATGGCATCCTGGCCTGTGTTAGAAACTGTGTCCAGCAGGAGTAGGGAGGTGACTGTCCCCCTGTACTCAGCACTGGTAAGGCCGCACCTTGAGTACTGTGTCCAGTTTTGGGCACCTCAGTACGAGAGAGGCATCAGGATGCTGGAGGGAGTGCAGAGAAGGGCAACAGGGCTGGTGAAGGGCCTGGAGAAGAAATCTTATGAGGTGAGCTTGAGAAAGTTGGGGCTGTTTAGTTTGAGGAAGAGGAGTCTAAACGGAGACCTCATCACTCTCTACAACTATCTGAAAGGACACTGTAGAGATGTTGGTGCTGGTCTCTTCTCACAGGTCAT
>JAOXOE010027562.1:0-18096 GCA_028565055.1 Phoeniculus purpureus | reverse complement strand
AAACCCTCCTGGCCATGTTCCTGTGCGACTGGATCTAGGGGATCCTGCTGTGGCAGGGGGATTGGACTGGGTGATCTCTCGAGGTCCCTTCCAATCCCGAATGTTTTGTGCTTGTGTAACACCAGGAAGGTAGTGATACTTGTTTCAGATAAACACAAACTTTGATTCCATTTGAATTTAACATGTTCTGCAGAGAAAAAAAGATCTTGTAAAGTTCGTTCATCAGAGGAAAAATGGGAGAGATTTGTAACTTTTCTTACATAAAGAAGTGCCACCATCATTTGTTACAGTCAAAAAAACAGACAATTGACATATTTTATTCCACTTGCCAATTTCTACAGCTACAGAATATTGTCCCTGTAATATATAAATAACATTCTCTGTGCCAGCTTCCTGTGAGTGTTCAAATCTTATAATGGAATTATTCATTATTTAAGGCACTTAGACTATGTAATTATCGGTGCAATATTTTGGCACTAGGTTATTAGAACCGTTGCACCCAAATGCAATTTCAGCTTCTTCCAGTTCTCTCTCAGTGGTTATTTTCCTTGACTTAATTATTTGCCTGAGAGCTACTTTCTAATTATTTACTGTGTTTCTATCAGACGACTTATCTCGGAGAAACATAGATTTGCTTTGCAGCTGCAGAGTTAGGAAACAGCTTTTGCAAGGATATGAACTTGGTGACGTTCAAGGTCGGCCGCACTCGTGGCTGCGATACAGCAAATCAATAAATTGTGATCAAAGCTTTTGACACGTGGCGGAAAGTCATGTGAAGATGAGGTACTTCTTCTGTGGGGTTCCACACGCTGGTCAGCATTTCCACTGCAGTAACTCATAAGAGCTTCACTCATTCGACTTCAATGCTTCATGTTACTTCCCAGCCCTTGGAACAGTCGTGGGGACTTAGCCACGTCTTGCGAATCAGTGCAGTTGGGGTAACAGTCAGTGAAGCGCTAAATTTAGGCAGTGTAAAAGCGGCTGGGACAGAAAGGGAGCTTGGCAGCCACCAAGGGCTGTGTGGTAGGGAGTGTTCAGAAACAGAGGAGAGAGGAGGACCCCAACCAATACACAGAGTATATCCTTCAGTTCACGTCTTCCATCTTCGCACACTTCTTCCTTGGTTTGATTCCAGTAGGTTTATTCCACTTCCTTCCTTCTAAATTGAAGAACATATGCATCAAATGAACCTTCTGTTTCCCATTGCACTCCAGAGTCCTATCCTCAACACCGGCTGGATCTGAGAAGCCCTTCAAGAGCTGCTCCATGTACAGTAACAGGTATTGAGGCAGCTTGTGTCGCCAGTACATAGAGGCTTTGCACGGCCAGCACTGTACCACATACAGCACAAAGGCAGCTTTCTCAGACCCTTAACTACATTCAGTGGCCTTTTCTCATAAGCCCTGAGAAGCAACTGAACATCTTACTTGTCAAGAAAGCTCCCACTGTTAGGAAGTCTGCCCCATAGTTTTCTTATGAGCTACACAGTGAGGGTGCCAGAGCCCTGGAAGGGGCTGCCCAGGGGGATTGTGGAGTCTCCTTCTCTGAAGACGTTCAAGACCCACCTGGATACATTCCTGTGTGACTTGGTCTAGGTGATCCTGCTGTGTCAGGGGGATTGGACTGGGTGATCTTTCAAGGTCCCTTCCAATCCCTAATGTTCTGTGATTCTGTGATACATTAATGGAGCTCATAAGAAATCTGGATCTTACGATGACAGTATAGATTGATCGATAGATACACAGGTAGATGATTGCTGGTGAGGCCACATCTTGAGAACCGTGTCGGGTTTTGGGCACCTCAATACAAGAGAGATGTGGAGGTGCTGGAGCAGGTGCAGAGAAGGGCAACTAAGCTGCTGAAGGGACTGGAAAACAGATCTGATGAGGAAAGACTGAGACAGCTGGGGCTCTTTAGTTTGGAGAAGAGGAGGCTGAGAGGAGACCTGATCGCTCTCTACAACTACGTGAAAGGACGTTGTGGAGAGGTTGGGGCTGGTCTCTTATCACAAGCAATTAGTGATAGAACCAGAGGGAAGGGGTTCAAATTACAGCAGGGGAGGTTTAGACTTGATATTAGGAAGAATTTTGTCACAGAAGGGGTGGTCAGGCACTGGACCGGGCTGCCCAGGGAGGTGGTTGAGTCGCCATCCCGGGATGCGTTTAAAGTTCATTTGGATGAGGTGTTGAGGGAAGTGGTTTAGGGGTGACCTTGTAGAGTAGGGTGGCTGGTTGGACTTGATCCCGGGGGTCTTTTCCAACCAGAGTGATTCTGTGATCTTGTGAGTTTCCACAAGTTGTGATAGTCGAAAGAGTAGATATGAGGAATAAAGGAGAGCAACGTTGGCCAGGGAGGGCTGGAATTTTGTGTGTTGCCAGCACTTATTCCGAGCAGCCACTAGGGCCACTAGTGATCTGTGGATTGTAAACGTGTGCTGAAACACGTGAACGTGTTGCCTCGTTCTGTAGTGTTGAAAACATTACGAGGGCTGTAGGAAACACCGACCTGATTTCACTGTAGGTGTGCAATTTGTATCTGAGGTAATACTCAATGTCTTCTTTCTCCTCGATGTAGAAAACTAGACACTTGCAGCCTGTGTTACACAAATAAGCTGGGCTGGGTGTCTGTAGTAAACACAGCAGAGCTAAACCACAAAACCTGCTTCTCCTCTACAGTAACAATATGAGGTGACTCGTGTGAACTACGTATTGAAGATGTAAACGTAAGTAGAATGTTAAGCTCTGTTCTCCTGGTGTTTGCAATTTCAGAAGTAATTAAACCGCTAAACCACAATTTCAAACCACAAGTCACGGATATTTCAAAATTGATAGGAAATTGGATTACTGTCAGGGCTCTGTTTCCTGATGAATTTTCCAAGCACTTCAAATCAATTGAATCTAAAACATCAAACGTGCTTGTCCATCAGCCTGAGAGGGAGGGAAGTGTGCTGAGAAATTAAGGAAAGGAAATATCGAAGAATACCACAGGGTTTACCTACAGGGTTCTAGCTGTGACTGTTCAGGACTTGCTAACTTCATGGCTAAGGTCACAGAATCACAGAACATTAGGTTTTGGAAGGGACATAGAAAAACCATGTAGTCCAGCCCCCCTGCCACAGCAGCATCATCTAGATGCAGTCACACAGGAACATGTCCAGGTGGGTTTGAAACTCTCTAGAGAAGGAGACTCCACAACCCCCCTGGGCAGCCCCTTCCAGTGCTCTGTCACCCTCACCATGAAGAAGTTCCTTCTCATATTGATGTTGGAACCTCCTCTGTTCCAGCTGACACCCACTGCCCCTTGTCCTGTCATTAGATGCCACTGAGCAGATCCTGGCTCTGTCCTCCTGACACCCACTTTTTCCATATTTATCAACATTACTGAGGACACCCCTCAGTCTCCTTTTCTCCAAGCTCCAGAGCCCCAGCTCCTCAGCCTTTCCCTCCCTTCATCATCTTTTTGGTTCTGCACTGGGCTCTCTCCAGCAGTTCAATCTATGCCTGGTTATTTCCTACTGTCAGTGGGGTGTTTTATTCTTTAAAGATATGTTGTAACCTCCATAGTCAGCTTCAAAATTAGTGTTTCTACAAGCTATTTGTATGGTCTTCACTGTGTGACAACAGGAACATGTGTCTGATATTCTTTGATAGAACCAGAGAAGACAAGTCCCTATCAAAACACATTATGTAACTCCTGTCCATCAAATGTGATACAGACTTACAGAATTTTCTGACAAGATTTTCTTAAGAGCTTTACTCCTCATCAATGAGCTTAAACACTCAGCAGGAAGCTGCTGACTATTAAATTTGTGTCAATTTTCAGGTTTACATGGCCATTCTTCATTCTTGCAGTTAATGCTACCTCCACAAATGGTAGTTATTCACTGAAAACATAATTAGTTACAGAATCACAGAATCACTCAGGTTGGAAGAGACCCCTGGGATCATCGAGTCCAACCATCAACCCCACTCTGCAAGGTCACCCCTAAACCAGATCCCCCAACACCACATCTAAGTGACTTTTAAACCCATCTAGGGATGGGGACTCAACCCCCACCCTGGGCAGCTCATTCCAGTGCCTGACCAGTGCCTGACTCCCCCTAACGCCATGAATTCTTTTTAAACAGAACCACAAAGCAAGTAGCAGAAATTTCAGGTTGCTTTCAAGACTTCACACGTGTTTTGGCCAAGGCTGCTATTGTAAACCAATTCCTGTTACAGAAATGGATCAGGGGATGTTCAGAGACCTCTCTGCAGGCAGAATAAAGAGATTCGGTGCACCTGTGGTTTAAATTCATATACTCACTCGCGGGTAAGTCTTCACCGAGATTGTTTCTCTAGGGAATTGAAAGGACAAATTAATCTGAATGAAAACATTTCTCAAATATCAAGTGTAATTTTCCGCACCGTTGTGATTAGATATTTTTGGAGGTTCTACGTTATTACAGAGGTACCCGCAGAGAGACAAAGTGGAGGGTTATATTTCTCCACAAATTACTCAGGAAAGCCTGACACTGGTATTAATACAGAAGGCGAGGAGGCCAGTCGTAGTCGCTCTGATTAGAAGTGAGTTGGATGTTTTTCTTTTTAAAGAAATCTACATTTTAAGAGACAAAACTCAAAGATGTGATTTTCTGAAGCACATGTGTCGAATGGGGAAGTAAATCAGCACGAAACTTTCTTTGGAACAGGTTTTGAACGGTGACACTCTGTTGCATCCCTACAGATTATAGACAGAAGGATTTTGACCGATGCATTCCTGATGATTTGTGGTGGCTGGAGAGCTGGGTGGGGAGAAACTGAATGAACTATAACCAGGGCAGTGTGGAGTCTGCATCTGGGCAAGAACAACCCAGGTACCAGGATAGGATGGGGACTGACCCGTTGGAAAGCAGTGTAAGAGAAAGGCACCTAGGGGTCCTGGTGGCCAGCAGGGTGACCATGAGCCAGCAATGTGCCCTTGTGGCCAAAGGCGCCAATGGCATTCTGGGGTGGATTCGAAGGAGTTGTTGGTTAGCAGATTGAGAGCGGTTGTCCTCCTCCTCTACTCTGCCCTGGTGAGACCACATCTGGAGTTACTGTGTCTCCTTCTCTGGAGACTTTTAAAACCTGCATGGACATGTGGAAAACCTGTGTGATTGGATCTAGGTGATCCTGCTCTGGCAGGGGGATTGGACTAGATGATCTCTTGGGGTCCCTTCCAATTCCCTGATGTTCTGTGGCATTGTACTGGTCAGAGCACAACTGTGCTGTGACAGGACATGGTCAGCAGTCATGAAAAGCTTGTTTTTTGTGATTTCTACTGCTGTCACCTTAAAGTAAAGCTTTGACAATACTGTCTTACTTGAGGAATGAGCTGGTTCGATGCGTTTGCTCTCTCAACCTCTAATTTAATTGTGTACATCAGGATTTGCATGAATTATTGAGTGTGTATAATATTTGCATGCGACATTCGTTATTGGAAACTGTCAGTGCTGTGTTTTGTGTGTTTAGATTTAGGGAGGGTTAGATTTGGAAAAAATTCTTCCCAGAGAGAGTGGTCAGGCCCTGGAATAGGCTGTCCAGGGTGGTGGTTGAGTCTCCATCCCTGGATGTGTCTCCTTTCCTTCCAACCTAAAGAGACCCAGCTCCTAATCTCCATGATCAATGCTGAACCTAGGCTAAGGACTGCACTACGTATTAGCATTCGGCATTCCATCGAGGCCAGTCGGTGGTCTGAATGAAGCCACAGCGTAGAAGCACACAGAATGGTTTGGGCTGAAAGGGACTTTGACAGTTACCTAGTTAACCCACTGTGCAGTGAGCAGGCACATCTCCAGCTAGATCACGTTTTGCAGAGCCCCCTCCAAACTGACCTTGAATGTCCCCAGGAATGGGGCGAGCATCTACCAATTGCCTGGTCAACGTGGACCAGGATTTCACCTGCAGATCAGACACTCTGCCTTTGGGTTTCCCCTTGTTTGTGGGGTTTAAAACCCAAACCTTGTTTGGGTTTAAAATTGTAGTAAGATCTGTTGACCTTGACATTAGCCCTTCCATGTACCCATTTGGATAAGGAAGATCATCTGTTTTTAGAGAATCTTTGTTATGTTGTTTATTGTCTTGGGAGCGCTCACGGGGCCTGGTGCTCATGCTTTGCTTACTTACTGTGCACTAGAAATCCTTCACTTTGGGTGAACCTTTCACATTCAGAGAGGAGTAATGTGCCTTGACTTCCAGACAGGCAAGGGCACAGCAGAGTGCTGCCTTGCCAGACTGCACAGCTGCACTGGTAGTGAGTGCCAGCTCCTCAGTAACTTCACTGTCAGTCTCTGAACAGTTTGAATTGGTTGCTCAACGTGACAGCAGCTCAGCACCGGAGAGGCATCTGAGCTGTTGTCAGCCCTGGAAGGCACACCTGTGTTTGCAGCGGCTCAGACCTTCTCCTGTTCTCGGGGTTATTTTTAGAGGTTCACAGCTTCTTGGACTCATGTTGCTTTCATGGATCATTTATCATGTGTGCTAGGCTTTGTTGTCATTAAAATTTCTCTCTCTCTCCCTCCCTGTAACATTTCCCTTTCATATAAAGTAGGATACATGTGGTTGTGAAAATTCAGTGGCTTCTGCTTTATTTGAGGTTGATGTAAGGATTGGATTCTGAGTGGCATCTCCGAAACTAGTGAAACTAGATCTGATGCCTTCTCTCTTCTTGCTATTAATTTATTGTTAAGCATCATAAGAAAGTAAAAGGTCTTTAATAGCTATTACAATGTATTTCATCAGAAATTACATCAGAATTAGTATTAACCTGGGTTTTTCTCTATCCATTTCTAATTTTCCCATGCAATTGTAAAGAAATTAGTGCAAGAAGGTCAAGGGCATCCTTGGGTGGATCAGAAGGGGGGGTGGTTAGCAGATGGAGAGAGGTTCTCCTCCCCATCTACTCTGCCCTGGTGAGACCACAGCTGGAGTATTGTGTCCATTTCTGGGCCCTTCAGTTCCAGAAGGACATAGAACTGCTGGAGAGAGTCCAGCGTAGAGCCACAGAGATGATGAAGAGAGGGGAGCATCTCCCTGATGAAGAAAGGCTGAGGGAGCTGGGGCTCTTGAGCTGGGAGAGAAGAAGAGTGAGAGGTGACCCCATAATGTTTATAATCATGGAAAGGGTGGGCATCAGGAGGATGGAGCCAGGCTCTGCTCAGTGTCATCTAGTGATAGCACAAGGGGCAATGGGTGTGAGCTGGAACAGAGGAGGTTCCATAACAATATGAGAAGGAACTTCGTCACTGTGAGAGTGATGGGGCATTGGAAAGGGCTGCCTGGGGAATTTGTGGAGTCTCCTCCTCTGGAGACATTTAAAGCCCACCTGGACATGTTACTGTGCGTTTCTCTCCTTTCATATTACTTACCTCTCAGCAAGCATCAAATAAGCAATTTCCCTGATATCTACCATCTCAGCCACATTAAGTTTCACCAGCAAAACTCCGAAAGTCCATCTGCCGTGTAATTGTTCAGTAGTTATTTTTTATATTTATTATAATATAAAACAAACATGTATTTATTAGTAATAAATATAGATGTCCTTGAGCTTATATCTAAATCCTGAATACATTAAAATGGTGTGGAGCAAGCAGCTCATTCGTTTAGGAATTATTACTCGCGAAGATCTATTCCATCTATAAATGGATCTGATCAGGTTGATAAACCCAGTACAAATCCGATCAGCTGATTTTGTTAATGTGTCTAGATATGGCTAATCTTGTTAATAAATGGGATGCAGCGGAGATGATTTGGAAAGCCTATGTTCAGCTCTCTATTGCAATAAAGTGAAGACATCTGAAATACTCTATTTGAGATGATTTAAGGAAGGCAGTTAGCTACTGACTTCCAGATTGGAGCTGCTGTTACAACAGTAACGCACCATTGACTTAGTATATGGAAAAAATTTCCATGGCGTTAATGAATAAAATCAATAAACGATTCGAGAAGAGTATTTTATTTATTGTCAATAGGATCGCGCCAGCGGAAAAGCTGTGGTCTTCCCAATGCGTTTGCTGAGACCAAGAAATGAATCACCCGAGCAAGATCTCTCTAGATATGTTCCATCTGAACAGAATTTAAGGATGTGGTTGTTGGCCGGAGTTGCCTGGCACAGAGTATTCCGTACAGATGGAATCCCCAGAGTCACAAACCCAGGAACGATACAAGTCTCTATCCGTGGCAAAGCTAGCATGCAGTGAGTCTGCTCCTTCTGCTACGCGTTCGACCAAAGATAAATGCTCTGTAGAACACCCTGACATAAATAACCTCAACGTGATTAATTTCCAGAGTGTGCATGGAACATCTGTTCAATGTTTGCTCAACCAGGGGAGTCTAGACTGGTGTGGTGCTGGCTTTGTAATGAAGAGGGATTTCAGCACCGCATAGTTTTTATAAAAGTTGTCAGATCAGGTTGTCAAGTCATTTACAGACTTATGGGATAGTTGAGATTAGAAGGAAGCTCTTGAGGTTGTCTTGTCCAAACTCTCAGCTCTAGCAGTGCCGCCTAGAACCAGTTCCCCAGGACCATGTCCACAAAGCTCTTGAATATCTCCAAAGACAGAGACTCTACAACCTTTCTGGGCAACCTCTGCCAGTACTTGGTCACCCTGATGGTTCTGACGACAGAGATCCTCCTGGGCTTCAATTTGTGCCCAGGGCCTCTTGTCTTTCTTCTGATCACCACTGAAAATAGCCTAGCTCCATCTCCTTTGAACTCTCCCTTCAGATACTTATCCTCATTAAGAAGATCCTCCCTGAATCTTCTTCAGTCAGAACAGTGCCAGCACTCTCAGCCTTTCTGCAGTGGTTTTGCACTCTTAATAGTCTTTGCAGCCATTCATTGATGTCTCTCTAGTGTGTCCCTACCCTGATTTTGGCTGGTGAAATGCCTATTGACTCAGATGGACACAGACACACCCCTGCAAACCCAACCGCTGTCATGCACAAGCCCAGGAGAGGCCTCTCTCCTGAGTCTCCCCAGCAGCAAAAACCCCTCAGTACTGCCACTCGTCATCGCAGAAGCCTTGTACACTTGGGGCTGCAATCCAGCAGGCCTGTACAAAGGCTGTTTCCTGATGTGTGCCATTGTCTCGTCACTTCCAGGAATGACCATGTCTCTCATGTAAATTCACCAGGTTTCATAGGCAGCTGTTAACTGCATCACAGAAAGGGTGGTCAGGCACTGGACTGGGCTGCCCAGGGACTGGGTTGAGTCGCCATCCTTGGAGGTGTTTGAAGATGGTTTGGATGAGGTGCTGAGGGATCTGGTTTAGGGGTGAACTTGTAAGGTAGGGTAGGTGGTTGGCCTCGATGATCCTGGGAGTCTTTTCCAACCAGAGTGATTCTGTGATTTTTATCCAGTCAGACTCAATTCTTCAGAGATTTTCTGTACTTCCAGAACTCTCTGTACCAACTCATGCCTCTGTCATAGATTTCTACAGTATTGATTATCTTCCTCTGATACATTACCTTGTTTTCCCCTTCTGTATCTCTTGCAGATCAAGCTGTCATTCCCTGGCTTTATACTTTCTTCAGTTTGACATACAGCAAACTCACCTAGTCTTAGCTTCATTGAGATTTTCATTCCTTTTAATCTTTCCCATCAGAAATTACATGAATTGGTTCTTTATCCTTTGACATTTTAAGAGGGTGACATAAAAGCAAGGCATTCACACCTCTTCCCTCCTGCTTTTTTGCACCTTGCTGATTTTAAGGTGGATGCTGTGCAGTTTTCTACTGTAAATGAAGAGGTCCGTGTGTATTCAAGGTTCTCGCATCCCAGTTGCATTACATTGCTAAGCCAGCTTTGGTAATGAAGACATTATACAGTGGTAACAGAGGCACAGAACATTAGGGATTGGGAGGGACCTCAAGAGATCATCCAGTCCAATCCCCTGCCACAGCAGGATCCCCTAGGTCCAGTCACACAGGAGCACATCCAGGATGCTATGTGCTGTGCAGCTGAAAACAAAGCGCCTGCTGAACAACCTTCCCTTGATGTATTTTTAACAAACATGTCGTTTCAGTGGCTTAGAAACATTCTCATTAGGGAAAAATAAAAAGCCAACACGAATTTCCAGTCAATAAAAATGATGAGTCTTTTTCACACTTCATAAAGTATCTCCATCTAGATTTTAGGACTCGTTATTAAGTTTATTAATGATTCATCTTCTGTGTTTATCATTAATTTAGGCTGTTATTACAAATGAAAGCGACAGCGCAGGAAATGAGGGGTGAGCAGGTGAGGGAAACAGAGCTTAGCTGTGGTTTGTAGTGCTATAATCACAGGTTAGGAAACATTTCAAGTGACAAAAGCAGGTTATTCCCACTGCTCTCACCTGTATTCCCAAAGCTTTCCCTTGAAAAGGAAGTTCCATCCAAATAAGAAGAACAAAGAGCAAGCCAAACCCAGAGGTAAACTGAAACAAGTCAAAAATCCTTCCACCAAAAGAACCAAAAACCTTCAGCAAACTCACAAATAGAACCTTGCAATGCCTGAAGCACTCGGACATCACAGCGTTGGTTATAGAGGGATGGATGTGCCCTGGTTACGATGTGTCCGTTGTACTGCAGCTCTGTATTCTGGCTAAGAGAGATTTTTGACGTGTGAAAACCGATAACAGAATCACAGAACATTAGGGATGGGAAGGGATCTCGAAAGAGCATCTAGTCCAATCCCCCTGCCACAGCAGGATCAAGTAACTACTGTGTCTTTGCTGCCACTGAAGCCTTTCAGTACAGGAGCATCTCCCTGATGAGGAAAGGATGAAGGAGCTGGGTGTCTTGAGCTTGGAGAAGAGGAGAGTGAGGGGTGAACCCTTAATGTTTATAAGTATGGAAAGGGTGGGTGTCAGGAGACTGAGGGGTGACCTCCCTCATTAATGTTGATAAATATGAGAAGGGTGGGTGTCAGGAGGATGGAGCCAGGCTCTACTCAGGGGCATCTAATGATAGGACAAGGGGCAGTGAGTGTAAGCTGGAACATAGAAGGTTCCACATTGATACGAGAAGGATCTTCTTCCCGGTGAGTGTGACAGAGCACTGGAAGGGGCTGCCCAGTGGGTTGTGGAGTCTCCTTCTCTGGAGACGTTTCAAACCTGCCTGGACATTTCCCTGTGCAACTGGACCTAGGGGATCGGACTAGTTGATCTTTCGAGGTCCCTTCCAATCCCTAATGTTCTGTGATTCTGTGACTCAACAATCCCAAGGGTCTTTTCCAGCCTGAGTGATTCTATGACTCTCTGTTGTCTATCACATCTAACCTAGAAGAGAATTCCTTTCTATGCCAAGCGTGGCATGTGATTGCTGTTGAGGAGGCAATAGTTTCATAAACCACACGGAGGGTGAATTCGGACACAGCGTATTACGTGTCTCGCTGAAAGATATTGACAGGAAGAAGGGTTATGTAATAAAAGTCAGTTTTGGTGGTGTTGCCCTTACATAACAGGAAGTGTTTGTTTCTAAGATAAGCAGTGATATTAGGAAAAATGACTTTTCAGTTCTGGCTCACAAGAATCATTCAAGATGGTCACTGAACTGGCCAAAGTCCTCTCTGACTATTCTGTTCGGGATCCTGACTCCGCCATTTGATGGAATCATGGAGATTATCACAGGATTAGTGCAGAGCCACTAAGATGATCAGAGGGCTGGAGCATCTACCTTGCAAGCTGAGGCTGAGAGAGTTGGATCTGTTTAACTCTGCGACGAGAAGCTTCTCCCTTCCAACCCCCACCATTCTCTGGGTCTATGATCCTATGGCCAGAACTTAACACTTTTTAATGAATAATTGACACAAAAAGTCTTGCAATGCCAACAACTTCTACATAAACTAACTAAACCTCAGCCTTCTGCTTTTAGTACTACCAGCAGTTTTTCTCCAGCTGACAACACACACAAGACTGCACCTGATTCAGCCAGAAGCTTGGAGACCTCTGGTTTCCTAGCCATTGTCCTTTGTGTCTGGAGAACTCAGAGTGTTTTCAGAACATGTCTAAATCTGGAGCACTCACTTCTAGTCAAGTTACTCAATTTATTTCTTCAGTTTTTTAAATCTCCTGAAAACTTCTTTCTTGGTGGAGGCTTAAAGAAGAAATATCAGATGACAAGCGCTAGTCACATCACTTACTGTGCCATGCAGAGGTACCACAAGGACACAGGACAGTGTCCTCTCTAGATGAGATGCAATTTCCTGAACAGATCATCCAGTGATCTGTTAACCCTAACCCCACCACAGCAAGATCACCTAGACCAAGTCACACAGGAACATATCACAGAATCAGTGAACGTTAGGGATTGGAAGGGACCTTGAAAGATCATCTAGCCCAATCCTCCTGCCACAGCAGGATCACCTAGATCACCCGTGTATTCTTTCAACCTTTCCACAGCATCTTCTATATCCTTGTTCCACTATCTGAAACCTCACGCACAAAACATCTATTTTGTCTGGTGTCGACAGCTTCTATGCAGTGAGTGTGCAGCCCTCCAGATGTTTCTTTGCCCACTTTTCTTTCTCCATCCCCCTTCCTCAACCTGAGCAGCAGTGTTTCATGAAGATGGATTTTGAACTTGTGGAATCATTTCCATATATTTTATAGAACTTACGGCAGCTCAGCAGGGGTTGAAGCAAGACTGTCACTCACACATCTGCCTATGGCTGTTCATCTTTCTGTCATTACCATGACGTTCCTAAGCTGACAGTTTTAGAGGGAATAATGTAGGGGAAATTCCACAAAGGTTTTATTCGCAGTATCACAGAACGTCAGGGGTTGGAAGGGACCTCGAAAGATCATGTAGTCCAATCCCCCCATCACAGCAGGATCTCCTAGATCACTGACACCATGAAGCTGTGAGAGATTTTCCATGCAGATGCATATAACATATTAGCTAGAGGGTTTCTCGTGAGGAACAGCACGTAGACAGCTCAGTACTAATAGGCTTGCACTTAAAAATGTAGGTGTCTGGATTATCACAGCTTGATTGAAGTCCACAGGACTAAACACGTTTGAACAAGAAGCCCAGGTTCCGCGGTTACACAAAACAATCTTTAGGGTTGTTATTGCAAGCATGGAAAAACCACGTGAAACACACTACTGCTGCTTCTCCCTCACAAACAGCGCGTTTCTAGCAGAGTTATCGGAGATGTGCGGCCCCATAAGCGCTCTTGGGCAGCTTCTGGAAGTGGCTCCGTTGAGGACGCGCGGTTCTTTCTCTGGCATGACTAACGCAGTTGGGAAATACGCCAAGCGCCAGGCTCTTGAGGGAGCAGGGGAGAACAGAGAGCTAGAAAGAGCCGGGAGGGAGAAGATCTGAGCAAATGAGCACCACCGAGCCAGCAGGCTTCACTGGAGCACCATTTGACATTTGCAGGGCTGCGCTGCTAGGAAGCCTGCAGCAGTACCGAAGCCCTGCTGCTCTGAGAGGCATCACCGCAAGAAATCAAGCAATGAAACCCACGGGAACGAGTCGAAACACAGGCATGAAAGCGAGCAAGCACAGCACATCCATCCTTGCGCTGCACAGGGGCAATGGAAGTGCTTGTGAGGGACATTTATTTTTCTAGTACAAAACGCAACGAATTTCAGCTTCCAGAAAAAGAAAGAGGTAACCTTTGGTGGTGGGAAAGAAGATGCCACAAAGACGTAGCCAGCTGCTTGCTCTGTGAATTAATGCAGAGGAGCAACTGCCAGCAGTTAGGGCTCCAAGTCTGGCCCCTTTAAATTACAATCACCTGGCAAAATAAGGTCACCTGCGCCGCTAGCAAAGATGCTGTGCAATTCCTCTGCCTAAATTACCTCGGCACGCATCACACACAATCCTCCTCTTCGGTGGAATGATAATTTACACCGAGCTGCCGGCCTCAATGTCAAAAGGGTTAGGCTGGTGATTGCCCAGTTTGAACTATCATCGTTGGCTTTCGTCTTCCTCCTTCTGTACCTGCTGCTGGAAGGCTGCTACCTTGGGGAAACGGCCGTATTTATAGTCTGCGAAGATGTCGAGGCTGTTAGGCTGAGCGAGTTCTTTAAGGATCGTGGCCGAAAAGGCTGACAAAGCTCTCACAGTTTCCCTTCCCTAGAGGGGAACAAAACAAACAAGGGGTGGGTGGGAAGGGGAAAAAAAGAAATCCAAATCCTTCCTCTTTTTTTCCTGGAAGATGATAAGTGCTGCAACACTGAACACTGACAGTGGTTGTCTGTGTCCAGGATACTGCATGAGGAATTAATCTAATGGTGGTGTGACAAGTGGCTTTCAGTGTGCAATGAGGGGAGCGGTGAATGCTGTAGGGTTTCACAGCAGTTCAGGAGCTGCTCAGCTGCAGTGCAGGTAATCTCCATTAATTACCCTGCTTCCAGTGCTCAGCGTGTAGGCATGCCCCTTTGTATGAACTGGTCAAGGGTACAGTGTCACCGGTGCATCATTTCATGGTCCAAGTCTGCCACAGGATGCACTGGATGCCATTTGCATCGTGCAGGTTTTTAGGAGCTTACGCATATTGCAATTGCCAGGGTAGCTTGTGCCTCCCCTACCAAATCATTTCCACATTCTAATAAGACAGATTCCTCTTCCTGCTCAGCCAGTCTGTACTGTCTCCTAGCCAGACACACATAACTAGGATGCATGTGTTGCTCTGCATACACGTAGAGGTAAGCACGATTAATATACACGAGGGCTTCTTTGTGCCTCCCGTGCCAGACAGGCTCTGTGTTTTGCTTTTACATTTTCATAATATGGGACAGAAAGCTTCAGATCTTATCACCTTCCAGAAATAGAACCATTAGTGACCTGCCTTCTCCCCTTACTCTGCACAGATTGTCCTTGGCATTATAGGTCATTGAAGTGTATTCGTTTGCACAGGATCACAGGATCATTCAGGTTGGAGAAGACTCTTAGGATCACCCCTACTCTACAAGGTCACCCCTAAACCAGGTCCTCCAAACCTACATCTAAGCGACTCTTAAACACATCCAGGGATGGGGACTCAACCACCACCCTGGGTAGCCCAGTCCAGGGCCTGACCGCTCTCTCCATGAACAATTTCTTCCTGATGTCTAATCTAACCCTCCCCTGTTGAAGCTTGAAGCCCTTCCCTCTGCTTCTGTCACTAATGAACCATAGAATCATTAGGGATTGGAAAGGACCTTGAAAGATCATCCAGTCCAATCTCCCCACCACAGCAGGATCCTCTAGACCAAGTGGCACAGGAACACGGCCAGGGGGGTTTGAAACATCTCCAGAGAAGGAGACTCCACAACCCCCTGGGCAGCCTGTTCCAGTGCTCTGTCACCCTCACGGTGAAGAAGGTCCTTCTCATATTTATATGGAACCTCCTATGACCTGTGAGAAGAGCCCAGCACCAACATCTTTACAATGTCCTTCAGATAGCTGTAGAGAGCGATGAGGTCTCCCCTCAGCCTCCTCTTCCTCCAACTAAACAGCCCCAACTCTCAATCTCCCCTCATCAGCTTGATTCTCCAGGCCTTAAAATTTTACAAGGCAAAAAAGATGTTGTTACCCAATGGTTACACAGAGGGATAATAAAATTAAATCACAAAATGTGAACTAACGATGGTAACACAATAACTAGGTTATTAACACATTTTTAGGAAACTGGAATGGAAAATCTAGAAGTCAAAAAGCCTGGGATTGTATTACAGGAAGAGAAAAAACAATTGCATCAGCAGGGTCATATTTGTATTAAATAATTTTGTGTAAGCAGCACTAGCAAATGGGGAAAACCCCCAATTATGTCTGTTTCTGAGGCAGTTCTACACATTTCTGTTGTCCTTACGCTCAGGGTTTCGTTAGGCTCACAGGAACACAAATACAGTGCAAGGAAATGAGCGGCTGAAGGAAATATTTTGTCGTTTGTTTCTGTATTGCTGACATTTCAAAATCTCACTGAGAGCTGAATTCCAATAAAAGGACCTGCTCTGCAGTAATTGAATTTTCACAGAGTCTGTCTCCCCAAAACCTCATCTTTTGAATGTAGTATTTCTAGGAAAGGCTGAGGGAGCTGGGTCTCTTTAGCTTAGAGAAAGGGTGGCTGAGGGGTGACCCCATGGATGTTGATCAATATGTGAAGGGTAGGTGTTAGGAGGATGGAGCCAGGCTCTGCTCAGTAGCTCCTAATGATAGGACAAGGGCCAATAAGTGTCAGCTGGAACAGAGGAGGTTCTACATAAATGTGAGAAGGAACTTCTTCCCGGTGAAGGTGTCGTAGCACTGGAAGGAGGCTGCTCAGGGGGTTTGTGGAGACTCCTTCTCTGGAGATGTTTAAAACCCACCTGGACATGTTCCTGTGTAACTGGCTCTAGGTGATCCTGCTATGGTCGGGGGGACTCTTTTGAGGTGCCTTCCAATCCCTAATGTTCTGTGATAAAGGCACCTCACCTAACACTGTTTGTTAGGCTAATGAACGGAAGTTCATATGAGAAATTCCTAGCCTAGCTCTGAACACTGATGTTATTTGAACTGTTGCTCCTAACAGGCACTTAAGAGCGGTGGTGTTTTCAATTGCTCTTAACTCAGTTAAAGCATTTTACAAGGCTTGTAAATGGGGGAACTGTTCTTTTCTTACATCTGGAAGCTTGAACATCTCTTGTGTCAGTGCAAGCTTTGTTTTGGTCAGGTATTAGAGTGGATGATGTGAGACGTCACACCCAGTTCCATCAGTCACGTTGAGAGATGGGCTTGTCACATAACTGAATGAAACAGCAAGACAGAACGCATTACAGGAAAGAAAATGATGAGCGTTGATCTGCTGAGGGAAGGCACTTCGGGCTATAACAAAAATAGACTTCGTTGTTTGCCCCTGGCAACGCATACTGCAGTGTTCGTTATTGTGGGAAGGAATTTGCCGATGATAAAACCAAACTGAACACTGAGATCTTTCTGCAGAGCCTCGAAGGCACTTTCGACAACTTCACTGGAACAGGACCCAGTCAAAAAGAGGAGGAGAGCAAAATATATCTGTGAGCAGTATCCAGCGCTCAGTCTTTTCATTGCTAGGTTGTCGTCAGCGCTGCCGTCGCTTTAACCTTGACCAATTGCAGCACGCAGGGGCAAAGCAGAGAAACTAGTGTTGTCGTTATTTCTGTGATCGCTGCTGCTCCGGCTCCGAGTGTGGCTGTGTCGGTTGTCTTCTTGGCAACAGGACATCACGTGGAAGCCACAGCAGTGGTGGCACCATGGTGGTGTGCTTTCTGTTGGGTTTGATTGCTCAGCAAGAGGTAGACTTGAAAATTAGCCCTGGTCCTGAATCCTGACTCCAGTGCAGCACGGTTGTAAGAAACACTGGCCTGTCCACACACACATAGGAATAAACACCATCTCACACATGGGATGAGGTATTTTTGCATCTGGGCAAGAACAACCCCAGCGAGCAGTATAGGAGGGGACTGCCCTGTTACAGAGCAGTGTAGGAGGAAGGGCCTTGGGGCTCCTGGTGGCCAGCAGGGTGGCCATGAGCCAGCACCGCCCCCTGTGGCCAAGAAGTCCAAGGGCTTCCTGGGGTGGATCAGAATGGGAGTGGTTAGCAGATCCAGAGAGGTTCTCCTCCCCCTCTACTCTGCCCTGGTGAGACCACAGCTGGAACGTTGTGTCCAGTTCTGGGCCCCTTAGTTCAAGAAGGATATGAAACTGCTGGAGGGAGTCCAGCGCAGAGTCACAAAGATGATCAAGGGAGCGGAGCATCTCCCTGACCAGGAAATGCTGAGGGAGTCTCTTTAGCTTGGAAAAAAAGGAGTCGGAGGAGTGACCTCGGTAATGTTGAGAAACATGTGAAGGGTGGGTGTCAGGAGGATGGAGCGCAGTCTCATCCAATGATAGGACAAGGGGCAGTGGGTGTGAGCTGGAACAGAGGAGGTTCCTCATCAATATGAAAAGGAACTTCTTGACAGTGAGAGTGACAGAGCCCTGGAAGGGGCTGCCCAGGGGGGTTGTGGAGTCTCCTTCGCTGGAGATGTCTAAAACCCTCCTGGACATGTTCCTGTACGACCTGATCCAGGTGATCCTGCTGTGGCAGGAGGATTGGACTGGATGATCTTTCGAGGTCCCTTCCAATCCCTAATGTTCTGTGATT
>JAOXOE010027561.1:0-18097 GCA_028565055.1 Phoeniculus purpureus | reverse complement strand
GCTGTGGCAGGGGGATTGGACTAGATGATCTTTTGGGGTCCCTTCCAATCCCTAATGATTCTATGATTCTATGAATTGGAACTATCTGCCGGAACTTCACACTTGTTATTGCTTCTATTTTGAACTGTGATCAGTGCATCTCTTTTGGTTTTGAGATGATACAGAGGCTTGCAGTTAAGCCCTGGGGTTTTCCTGCTTCATCTGCTGCCCTTACCTTTAAAAGAGCTGACCTTTTTTGCGCTTCCAGCAGAGCATTCTTGAAAAACTCCTAGCACTTGCAGAATCCTTTGTACTCACAAAGTACGAAGCTTCCCATAAAATCCCTCCAAACTGAGTTCTGAGCTACTTGAAGTTTACTCTTCTAAAATCTAAAACATTTGTCTAAAACCTTTGTCTTGACAGTGGAATGATTTTGACTGTAATAAACTTCTCGGTTTATAAGTAGCTGTAAAGGCAATATAGGGAAAACTAAAGACAGACAGTGACATACAGAAACATCATTATTGATGAAGACAATAAAATGTTGAGAAATCAAAGACCTAGAAAAATATTTGAGATTAAGCAAGATCACACTGTTTGTGTTCCAAAAGCACGAAAAGACAAAAAAAAATTGGTGTTTTGCAATACATTGTGAAAATGCTCCACAGAAATTTTTCTCATGTGTAACATTTAATCTTCTGGAGTACTTCAGGCTCTCATGGAACGTACAATATGTGGAACAACAGTAAAGAGGAAAAAATAGATCTGGAACAGTAAGTTCAATATAGCACTGAGCTAATATATGACACCAGTGGTGTCTAACAGCATGAGATATTGTTGTGAGGCTGTAAGTAAGGATACCTTCCACAAATCCTATGACACTTTTGTAAACAGAAAGACCAAACCACAGCCTAGATATGCAAACAGTGCAGGTGTTGTTTGTGAGTAAACTTAACATAAACATAATGTATCTTTTGAGCATGAAAGAAAAAAGGGTCTATACTTCGCCAAGATATAAACAGAATGCAAAAAACATTTCTTAACTATGTTGTAGTGTTTTCCTTTACATAATATGAGATCTGAAATAGTAAATAGTTTGCTGCTATTAGTATTGGTGTTATAGTTTCAAATGGAAATAAATATTTCATTGACTTGGGTAGCTTTGGGGCTTTGTAAAGTGCAAATTTGCTTACTACTCCAAAGCTCTCTGTTTTCTAAAAGTTCAGTTCTAGTTTCATTTTATTCATACAAAGTGAAACCTAAACTGTATGTTAAAACGAGACATAAATGACATAGATGATAGAAAACCACTTTATATTCTACAAGAACAAGTGAAATATGAGTTTTCCTTGCTTTAAAACAGATCAAAAGCAAAGAGGCACTATGGTTAGTCGCAGTTATCTTTGCTTTCTTTTGAGGCATGATCTTCTGGCTCAGAGTATTTTTGAGCCTTTGTAGTATGTGAGTCTCAGATGAACTGTTAGCCATTCTCCATTTTACTTTCTGGTTTTTGAAATTCTGACCAGGTCCCATCTTGTATTGAACTGTATGCAGCGTGTCAGAGAACAGACAGATGAGCATCATACTGTCTGAAGAGACAGAAACAGTCACAGGTATCATCTGTGCTGCTCTAAATCACACCAGGAAGAAACCAGAGTAATAATTTAAATTTCCATGCTGCAACACTTCATTCAGGATGTGTGATCTTCTCTTGTTATAAATTCCAAATTATTAAAATACTACACTTCAGAATTCAAGAAAGGAATCAGGTATTTTCTGTATAACTATATTTATCAGAAGTGGATGGGGTAATAATTCCTTTGTTTTTGTTTTGCTGCTGTCTTTGCACTGTTGCTGTAGAGGCTGCTGCGCTCATAAAATCCTGGCAAATAGCTACAGCTGCACTAGTCAAAGTTTCTGCAACACTGGCTTTACAGACTAGCTTTTTTTACTATGTAGATTTAAATCTTACTCTCAAATGCAAGGAAAAAAGGTCTAATGCTAACCTCAGTCTTCACAGTATTGCATTGTGTTGGAATGGACCCCTAGGGAGCATCTAGTTCAGCCCTCTTGCTACAGCAGGTAATCTGAGAACAGATCACACAGAAAGGAAGAGGGTTTTGAATGTGTCCAGAGATGGAGACTCCACAACATCTCTGGGTAGCCTGTTGCAGTGTTCAATCACTCTCAAGGAAAATAATTTTCTTATGATTAGGTGGAAGTTCTTGTGTTCCAGTTATGTCTGTTGCACCTTATTCTGTCACTGTTGTACCACTGAGAAGAGTCTGGCCCCATCATCCTGATGCATGCTCTTCAGATATTTAAAAGTATTGATAAGATATCTTTTCAGTTTCCTCTTCTTCAAGCTACAGAGACTCAGGTTTCTCAGCTTTTCCTTCTAAGGAGGATACTCCAGTCCCCTCATTGTCTTTGTGGTCCTCCACTGGACTCTGTCCAGTAATTCCTTGTCTTTCTTTAACTGGGAAGCCCAGATCTAGACACTGTACTCCATATGTGGCTTCCCCAGGGCAGAGAGGGAGAATAATCTAATATTTCTTGATTCACCTCAGGATGCCATTGGCTTGTGCTGGCTCAGGGCCAACACTAAAATTCTCAGGTCTTTTTCTGCAGAGCTGCTTTCCAGCAGGTCAGCCCTTAACTTGGCCATATTACATGGGGGCAATTCCTCCCTAGGTGTAGGACACTACATTTACCTTTGTTGATTTTATTAGTTTCCTCTCAATTCAATTTTCTAGTCTGTTCTAGTCATGCTGAATGGCAGCACAGTCTTCTGCATGGCAGACACTCCTTGCAGTTCTGTATCATCAACAAACTCACCGAGGGTACACTATGTCCCTTCATCAAGGTCATTGATTAATATATTGGACAGGACTGGACTCAGTACTAACCCTTAGGGAATACCATTTGTTATGGACCTCTACGTAGACTGATCACAACCCTCTGATCTCTGTTGTTCACAATTTTCAATCCACCCCACTGACTATTCATATAACCTTCTCTTCTCAAGCTTGGTTATGATGCTGTGGGAGGCTGTCAAAACTCAATGAAGTTGAGGTAGACAACATCAACTGCTCTCCCTTCATTTATCCATCCTGTCATGTTCAGATTAGTCAAACATAGCTAATCTGATAATGGCTTTCAACTAGGGAGCTTCACAAGCAAAGTGTCTAATCCTGCAGAGACTGAATAAATGTCACTTTAGAGGTGCAAAACTCAGGTATTCAGGTATGACGGAGATCTTTGCCCACCCACTACCTGCCTCAGCTTCATCATTAACACCTCACTCATCCACTTTTTGCCTATTGGCATAGCTCTGGATTTCACCCGATCTCTGGCAGCCTCATCTCCAGGCCCTCCTGCCACCACCATGGACAGCTCCTGCCACTCCGGCCCCGGGCTCCCACCCCTTTGTCTCCAGATGCGAGGTATACAGCATAAGCATCACGTCAGATACAATTTCAGAGTCACGGGCAGATGCACAGCTATCTGAAGTTCTGAAATTTTTTAGGAAGTGACAGACAGACACCTTGGTTAGCAACAAAACAAAAAAAAAGTACCTGTAACCTGCATATTTATGCAAACAGAATCACTCCAAGTTCTCCAACCACAGAATTATTATAAAAAGCTATTGGCCTAATTAGATTTGAAAAATACAAGCATTAAAAAAAATATTTGCAACCTATTTGCATATACTCTCTGTGTATGCAAAAAGACCTCTGCTACTGCCATTCAATGCCGGAGTCCATATACACTCAAATCACTTACACTTTTGATTTCCACAGTAAGAAAAAAGCTGTTCTGCTGAAGAATTGCCTGGAACTACAAGCTAATAGGTCATGACCTGCAGACTAATGAGTGACCAAGTATTGACACATTCTCAGCCTTTTTACCTTCATGACCGGTTTGATTGCACTGCAGCAGTGACCTCTCAGAGACAAAGTGTGATAAAAAATAGATGCTCTATGAGAATCCTATGAAGTGTGACTTAAACTCTCCCTTTGCAATTGCCCTTTGAAAACCTATTTCAGGTTGAGTACATTTCAGGAATATTTCTGGCTCATTTTGACTGAATTGCACAAACTGGAAGCAATATAACTTTATTAAAAGCTGAAGAAGCATTTGAAGTGAGCTGGCTCTTAAATTGCTTTTGTCAGCTCAGCTGCTTTGGGCTCAGTAGGGCTAGAAGAACAAAAGGATGCAAAATACCCCTTCTTTGACAGTTATCTAAATGAGGCTGCTACTCTCCTGACCCTCTACCTCCTAAAGAAGGCCAGTGAGACAGAGGAGGTCCAGAGAACAGATCTCACCTCTGAGACATTTGAGAACATAGATGACCCACTGCACATTCTAAATATGGACTAAGAACTAATGAACAGCAAACTTGCTTCTCAGGCTTCTCAGTGTTTAGCCAAATCTATCTCTGAAATTACACAAACAGCAAGCCTCTGAATTAGCCCTGAATCAGAAATTCAGTCAATTCAGACTCAAGTCTGAGTTCACAGATCTTTCCACATCAGTTTGGTGATCTGAAACAGAATCTAAGGTAAAATGTTCTAAGGTAAGAATCTAAGGTATTTTTCTAAGGTAAGAAAAATCACTAAATCACAGCATCACTGGAGTTGGAAGGAATCTCAAGTGATCATCAATTCCAACCACCCTGCCACAGCAAGACTGCCTAAAGCACATTGTACAGGGTTGCATCCAGGTGGGTGTTGAATATCTCCAGACAAGAAGACTCCACACCCTCTCTGGGCAACTCCGTGACTCACAATGTAAAGGAGTTTTTCCTTATTTCTAAATGACACTGCTTGTGTTCCAGCTTGTGCCCACTGCTCCTTGTCCTGTCACTGGGTACAACTGAAAACAGTTCGGCACAGTATTCCAGATGTGGCCTCACGAGGGTAGAGGAGAAGGAGGACCTCTCTAGACCCATCTGCAACACTTCTTAATGTACCCCAGAATACCATTGGCCCTCCTGGCAACAAGGGCACACTACTGGCTTATGGTCATCTTACTGTCTACCAAGGTCTTTCTCTTCAAGTCTACTCTCCAATAGGTCTATCCCTAACTTATACTGACACATTGTTGTTCCACTCCAGATGCAGGACCTTACATTTGCTTTGTTGAATTTCATTTGGGTTCTGTTTTGCCCAACTCTCCAGCCCGTCCAGGTCATGCTGGATGGCAGCACACCCCTCTGGTGTGTCACTCGACACTCCTCCAAGCTTTGTATCATCAGCAAACTTGACAAAAATACACTGCTCCTTGTACACGTTGTTGATTAATATGTTGAACAAGACTGGACCCAGCAAAGAACCCTGGTGGACACCACTAGTCACAAGCCTCCCAACTGGACCCTGATTGTTGACAACAACTCTCTGAGCTCTATCACATAACCAGCTGTTTTGACAATTTTTTAACCCAGTCCAAGGAGCATGGCTGTTAGGAGAAAGCACAGTTTATTATCAGCTTTTGCATAGTGTAAGGATAAGATTGCATAACCTATCACCACTGAAATAAAGGAGAACACCTCTGGCCAAAAGCACCCTGACAGAAAATCCAAAGGCACTGACAAAGTCCATAACAAAGAAAAATCCATCCAAACCTATCATAGAAAATGCCCATTAAACTTACAGTCCAGGTCATTAGTTAGGTTCATTGTTTGCAGCAGCCTGTCTGCAAAGAGGCATGGGGTGTGTGTGTGGGTGTGTGTCTCTGCAAGCAGCTTCCCTTTTATACTGGGATGCTGCACCAACAAGTTCCCCCCTGAAGCAGAAACTTGTCATCCTCCAATCCAGACTCCCTCTCAAAGCTGCTTGCTTCTGGGAAAGCAAGCAAGGGAAGTATTTTTCTCAACACTTCCCCACAAGAACCTGGACATT
Source organism: Phoeniculus purpureus (assembly GCA_028565055.1). Classification (NCBI taxonomy): domain Eukaryota; kingdom Metazoa; phylum Chordata; class Aves; order Bucerotiformes; family Phoeniculidae; genus Phoeniculus; species Phoeniculus purpureus. The sequence goes on along the minus strand of JAOXOE010027561.1, from coordinate 12,215 downwards.
CACAGTTTCTGACAGGGAAAAAGGAAAAACCCATGTGTCAGCCTCAGTTCTCAGCATTTCATCAGCTCTCAGCCCAACTCACTGTCCACTCATCCAACCTGCACTGCATGATTTTCCCAATAAGGACGTTGTAAGAAACTGAGAAAATGTTATGCTTAAGTCAAAGTAGACAACATCCACTGCTCTCCCCTCATCTACCCAGCCAGATATGACACCATCAGCAGCTATCAGATTAGTCAAGCATGATTTCTTCTCAATGAATCCATGTTGACTACTCCAAATAACTTTCTTCTCTTCCAGAAGGTTAAAGATGGCATCCAAAATAATTAAGAATTTGTTCCATCTTTCCAGGGATGGAGGTGAGACTAACCGGTCTGTAGCTCTCAGGAGCTTCTTGAAGACTGGAGTGACACTGGCCTTTCTCCAGTCCTCAGGCACCTCTCCTCCTTTGCACAGCTTTTCAAAGATGATGGAAAGTGGCCTGGCAGTAACATCTGCCAGCTCCCTCAGCGCTCATAGGTACATCCCATTGGGGACCCATGGATTTATGGATGTCTAGCTCAGCTAAGAGCTCTCTAACCTGGTCCTCCTCTACCAAGGAGAGTCATCTTCTCTTACAACCTTTCTCTTCATGAGGGTTGGCTTTTGCAGTGAAGACCAAAGCACAGAAGACATTCTGCAATTCCATCTTCTCCATCTTCCAACACTAAGGCACCCATCTCATTTATCAGCTAATCAACATTTTCCCTAGTCTTCCTTTTTCTACTGATATACTGGGAAAAAAAAAAAACCCTTCTCATTGTCCTTGATAGCCTTTGTAAGACTATCAAGTCTTACAAAGATCAGTCCAGTCTTATCCAGTCTTACAAAGTCTTATCCAGATCAGTCTTAGCTCTTCTTGTTGCATTCTCTGACAACACCCTTATTTTCCTCCCAAGCGGCCAGTCTTGCTTTCCACATTCTACAAATTTCTCTTCCTTCTGAGTTTTTACAGAAGACCCTTACTCATCCATGCAGGTCTCCTGCTCCCTCTGCTTTCTTTCTTACTCATAAGGTTGCATCAATCATGAGCTTGGAGGAAGCAGTGTTTGAATGTTGACTGACTTTCATGAATACTTTTGCCCTCTAGAGCCCTGACCCATGGTATTCTGTCAAGTAGATCTTTGACAAAGGCCAAAATTAATTCTTCAGAAGTCCAGGTTTGAAATCCTGTTAGTTTCTTTACTTCTTCCTTGCAGGATACTTAACTCCACCATTACATGGTCATTGCAGCCAAGACTGCCCTCTGTCAGACTTTGATTAACAACAAGCAAGATGGCTCAAACAATTGCAATCAAATAGAAGATAATTTGTGAACAGGGTAACAGGGGAGGCTACACCTGGTGGGAGAGACCAGCACTCTGCAGCAGGCAGGGCCTGGAGCTCTGCCAATCTATCTGCAAAGCTATGCTTAAGCACTGAGAACACAGTGCTGCTATCTCTCTCAAGGATTTACTGGCCATTGCTGTGTCTAAGAGCCTGAGAACAAAGTCCCCCCACACTGCTGGCAGGGAGGGGGAAGAAAAACACTGGCACTGAAGACCTGTGAAGCTGAAGCAGCAAAGAGCTGATCAACTATCACCACACTCCCTGCCATCCCTGAAGCTGAAACTGACGAAGAATGTGACCAGTGAAACCTAGAAGTTTCTCCAGACTTAACATTAGGAAGATGTTCTTCTCAGAAAAGAGTGGTCAGAGACTGGAATAGGCTGCCCAGGGAGGCGGTTGAGTCATCCCTGGATGTATTTAAAGATCATTTAGATGTTGTGCTGAGGGACATGGTTTAAGAGTGAGCTTTGTAGAGTAGAGTTGATGGGTAGACTTTATGATCCCAAGGGTCTTTTCCAACTAGAGGGATTCTGTGATCCTTCAATATACCAGTTGTATAGCGCCCTGGGGTGGTTTGCCTTCTGGTTCTTCTCTAGGTATATTCTCCAAGCAGGCACATTGACCTAAGAATTTTGGACCTCACCCTCCAAAGTTTAAAGCTTATTTCACTAAGCCGGCCAATCTGTTACCAAAGATTCCCTTACCTTTTCTAGACAGGAGTATTCCATCCCTCCCCAGCAGGTTATAATCACTGAACAATGTCCCACTGCCACAAAAACCAAACCTTCATGACAGCAGCAACCCCTGTAGTCAGGAGTTGATGCACATTATATGCCTATATCTAGCCACCTCATTTCCTTCAACTGGTAAGATGGAGGAAAAGATGACTTGTACACAAAACTTTTCTACTTGTACTCCTAGGTCTTTAAAGTCCTACTCAATTGCACTAAGCTTCTGCTTCTCTGTGTCACTCATGCCACTCATGAATGAGTAGCAGGTGATAACAGTCTGTGGTTTTGATCAGTTGCAGCATCATCTGAGTAATGTCTCCGATCTTAGCTCCCAGGAGACAGCAGACCTCATGAGACTATTGGGTTGGCAAATGGGTTTCTCAGTGACATTTTTAGGGAGTTAATCACTGTAAGTACCTGTGTTTTCTTTTTATGGTACATGTGTTGCTGCTGTGGTTACTTCCTTCAGCCCTAGCTCTTGGGTGTCTGTGGTAGCTAAAATACCATTATCTGCATTTGTAACTGTGGAGGGAGGATGAAGACTGAAGAGGAGACCTGATTTTGTGGGTCACGACTGTCCAAAGCACCTTATTCACAGCAGTGCCCTCAACAGGATCATGTTTATGAAACCAATTATCTATCTCCACCACTGCCAATATTGCATAGCCTACTGACTACTGCTTGTAACTCCACTCGACACAACAGGTCATGAACCTGTGCATACCTTGGTCAGGAGCTTATCATTATTCCAGGAAGAGCAGTTAGGCAGTCACAACAGCCTGACTCTTGTATTGCATTCTCCATTGTCACCAGTTCTGTCAGGGTGGATACATCAGACACCACTGGAGCATTCTGAGAAGAGACATTTTGGTAGACCCCCTACTTGCAGCTATGGACTTGCAAGGTGTCAGTTTCCTCCATTCCCTAGTGCAAATTTACCCACATTGAAACTGTTCTCCTCCTGGAAACTGTTCTCTGATCCTGAGCTCCTTCTGAGTGCAAGCACTCATCCCTTCTCTCTGATAGATCACGCCCTGCTCTGTGGTGGGTGTGCAGTGAAGCCCCCGTTTCTTGTTTTCTTCAAGCAGAACATACAAGTGTTTTCATCCAAAAGATGTGACATTCTTGGAATACTGTCTATTAATTAATCCTCCTGCCCCCAACTCCTACAAAAGTAGTATTTTGTAAAACTAATTCAAATTAAACAGGCCAACTATTTGATCTTTCAAATATACTACACAGAATAATTACTCTTAGGCATTTCTGTCTGTTTCTATCTCCTCTTGTCAGAGATGCACACAAGTATCAGGAAAACTTTTCAGGTTAGTAAGGGAGCAAGCAAAGCTATGCCTATCTCACTGGGATACTAAACACAATGAGCAAAAATCATGATTCCATATGATAGTGTTGGAATATTAGACACTTTGCAGCAGAGCTGGACAACTTCCAAGGTTTTCACAGTTTGCTGCATTGGACAGTTCCACTCCTCACTCACACATACTTTTTGGAAAAGTCTAAATGTATTTCCTGCTTTCAAAATGGTAAGTGATACTCCTCTGCTTATGAATGCTGAATTGTTCCTTCAAACTAAGCTGCTTAATAAAGTTCAGAGTAATTTCCCAGTTTATGGGAATAGATATGTAAATTTAATTATGAAGGGTTTGTGGACTTCAGGTAAATTCTAAACACTGTTTCTCTTGTCTAACCTATTTGATATCCAGGAAGTACTGAAAATACTGCAGATGCAAAATGTAATTTGGTCCAAAGCTCAAGGATTTTTTATTAAGACTCTATTTGCCCTATAATAGGGCTCCCCTGAGTTCTGGACTGTTAATTACACTGTTTCAGGTACAGAAGTGCAAAAACACAGGAGGTATTTGGGTGTCTGTCACCCTCTTATGCTCTCTCACTGTTAATTCTCATTGGGTATTAGGGTCATTACAGTCAAATTGTCCTAACAGTTCTCACCTTTTCAGGCTCTGTGGCTCTCAGAGAAAACTCATTTCAGAAGAATCAGCTTGTTGAATGACACCTCTACCTACACTCATAGAAGATAACAAGAGGCTAGTACTTCTTAATGACTTCTCTAACTAGGAATTAAGTATGTCAGCTAAGGGAAGTGTAGCTGAAAGGAGCACACAAAGAAAGCAATTGTGTACCTACAAAAACACATTCCATCAATTGTACAACCAGATTTTCAAGGGGAGCGGTTAGCTTGTGGTATACAAAACTCAAAAAATCTGTCTGCTTACTAAAGAGATGAGAAAGAACAGAGATCTTCCAAATGTTTAATATATGGACAGAACCACACATATATACTCAAACCACAGCTTATAAATACCTGGGCTGAATTACACAACAGTAATCCTCTCCTTAACAAAGGCCCACAGAAACACTTATGTCCTAGCACAAAACCAGATCAGCAGAGAAAGAGACCTATCTAACAGCAAATGCTGTTAATGAAATACTTCAAGCAGGAGCAGTTATCTACAGGAGCAGTTAAGTGAGGAAAGCTCTCCTTGCTTAGTACTAAAGTAATCGATAATTACCATGTGAAAATGAAAAGTGTGCATGACTAGGACCAAAATTACATTCTATGGAAAGGCTTCTTTAGCCCAAACACTTAACACCTTCTCTTCTTGTCCCTTTTGTCCATCTATTAAGAAGATGGCACTCAACTCCTTTCTCCTTTAGAAACTTGTCATCACGTAAAAGATAAATCCTCCTGATTTTACGATGACACACCTTCAAACCCCACTGATGTTGGGTGGCACTGCCAAAGTTTTCCACTTGCTTTGTTCACGCCATCAGAAGCCCCCCAAAGGCACTGCCGAGATCCTCCTGTCCTGCAGCCTCCATCTCGGCGGGGCTCCGACCTGCACACGGACTAGCCGAAGGCGGCTGCTGCCGTCGCCCCAAGGTTTGCAGGCATGGCCAGGGCACACAACCTGCCACGGGCGGGCCGGGACACCTGCAGCGCCTCAGCACGAAGGGCTCAGTCATCCTGTGCAGGTTTTTCACAGCCTGGCATCACCCTACTCAGCACCAGACCTGTATCACGCAGGCTACAGGGATGCGTGTGGTGCAGAGGCCCGGCCCAGAGGACTCCGGGCACATCGAGTCCCGCATCCCGCGTCCCGCACACCGGAGGCAGCGGGCTCTGCCCTCACCGACGCGAAGCTTCGTGTCAGAGCGGCCACCGAGGCACCTCTCTATGATGGACTCGCAGCCGCCGCATTGTGGAGAGGGCAGCGGTCTCTTCTGCCCGCTCCGGGGTCCTGAGCCTCCCGCAGCACGGGCGGCGGGTAAGGGGTTGCCGCGCCGGCCTGGTGACGGGCTGGGCCGTAACGAGCCGCGCAAGGCCGAGCTGCGGCGCCGCGCTCCCTCCCCGCCGACACCCGCCCCCGTCACTCACCCAACAGCACGGCGGCCACCGTGCTGAGCAAGAGCCAGTTTTTCCTCAGGAAGCCTGGGCAGCCGCGTCCCTTCCTGCCCGCCTTCGCCATAGCGGCAGACGGCAGCAGCGATAGCAGGAGAAACCCAGTGATAGCGAACCGAACCCAGCGGAGCCGAGCCGAGCCGTAGCACTGGCCGCCTGCGTGCGCTCCGCGCTGCAGCGCGCCGACAGCGGGAAGGCGGAGACGTTGCACCTCACCTGGCAACGGAAGATCTCGGCCCGCCCCGCGGCCCGCCCCGCTGCGCGTCCTCCGCCTCCTCGACCGCAGTCCCCGGTCTCACCGCTGTACCCTCAGACCCGGGGCTGAGGCGCGGTTGGCAGTCAATGCTCCCTGTGCCAGCCTCTCCGGCCTCTCGGGGCGCGGGCCACGGAGGTGAGAGGGTACATACTGTCCCCCATTCAACATCTCTGGTCTTTTCCCAGCTTCGACTCTGAAGCCCCCGCAGACAAGTTCCGCGGGACAGAGCAGGGCAGGAGGGAGCAAAGGTCAATGATGGCCCCTGCGGGGAGTTGCACCTACACCCCGCTGCCCCCGCTTATAAGTGCCCAAATTAGAACCACAGAATCACAGAGTGCATTGGGTTGGAAAGGTCCTTTAAAAGGTCATCTAGTCCAAGTTCTCTGCAGTAAGCAGGGACATCTTCGAATAGATTAGGGTACCCAGAGCCTCCTCTGGCCTCATCCTAAATGTCCCAAGGGATGGGACATCTCTGGGTAACCTAGGCCACCGTCATTGTAAGAAACTTCTTCCTTGTATCTAGTTTAAATCTCCCTTCTTTTAGTTTAAAACCATTAGCCTTGGCCCCCGGCCTTGCCAACAAGTCCCTTCCCATCTTTCTTGTAAACTCTTTTTAAGTACTGAAGGGCTGCAAAAAGGTCACCTCAGAGACATCTTTTCTCCAGACTTAACAACCCCAATTCTTGGAGTTTGTCCCCATAGGAGAGGTGTTCCAGCCCTCTTAACTACAAAATGTGAAGCCAAATTAGGAGCGGCTGAGGGAGCTGGGGCTATTTAGTCTGAAGAAAAAGAATCTGAGCGGAGACCTTATTGCTGTCTACAGCTACCTGAAAGGAGATTATAGGGAGGTGGGTATTGGTCTCTGCTCACCAGTTACAAGTGTATCACTTGAATAAGATGAAATGGCCGTAAGTTGCAACAGGGGAAGACCTGTTGAAACAGGCTGCCCAAGCAGGGGGTACTGTCTCTGAACGGGTTTAAAAGATGTGTAGGTGAGGTGCTTAGGGACATGGCTTAGCGGTGGGCTTGGTAGAGTTAGATTAATGGTCAGGACTTAGTGATATTGAAGGTCTTTTCTAACCTAGAAAATGCCATGATGCTGTGAGTGCTCTGTGCAGCTTCTTGACTACGATCTCCTTTCCCCTCCCCACTCTTAAGCATGATTAAATGTATATAATGTTGGGACCCAGTTCCTTGTGGGATTGTCTTAGGGTTTTCAATGTCTGTTTATAGACTTGTTGATGATGATTTTCAAACTTGGAGATCAATTGGTAAACATAAAAAAAGAAGACTGCTGTCTTGCTGAATGACATGAAGAAGGATGCAAAATGAAAGTTTGATTTATCTTATTTCATTACATTTGACATGATTGTCATGGTTTGAAGCTTGGCAGCCATAAGGTGAATGACAAACACTCTTTCTCTCCTCAAAAGAGGAAGAAAAATGGACTAAGGGAGAGGCACTTATGTATTGGAAAAGAAAACAACAACGGCTTTAATGAAAACAAAGACAATATGAAATGTATACAAATAGACACCAAACCCAACCCCCGTGTTGGCAACTACATCACCATCATCACTGGTGCAGATGCTGGAGAAGTTTCAGACTGGACTCAGTGGCAGACAGGGACCAGACACAGGAGCTGGATTTAGAAATCCGTGAATTTGGATCAAAGACATAACAGACAAGAGTTTTCCTTGGACACTGGACAAGGGGGAGAAGGTGAAAGGGAAGCATCAGAGAGAAGTAGCACCTTGTGATGCCTCAACTTTATTTCTAATAATATGTCTTATGTGATGGAATATCCTATTGGTGTTGCAATACGGATTCCTGGTGTTCCCCCAGTGTAGAATCACCAGTCCCATTTGCTCTTCCCTGCAGATGCAGCCTCTCACTTACTGCACCCCCAGCGTGGCACAAAAGGTTTATCAGTAACCTTGTCCAGAGGAGCAAGTCTAAGCAAGAGCCTTTGTGCAAGACTAACTTGGTACTAACTGAAAACACCAAGTGTTTTCACTTGTAGAAGGAGCCACTGTCTGCACAAACAAGTAGTTCATTGCCAGAAGTGCAGTAATTTAGAAGAAGCTGAACTGAAATGTAAAAATCACTGAACAAAATTAGTTCTCTTCTAGCTCAAACTAGAACACACCATCCGTTCAAAAACGTATACTAGTGAAGTTTGCATTATTTCTGCCTGAGATTATCAGGTAACTAAGGGCTTGGGTAGATCCGCAAAAAGTACGGTTGAAACCTCTTCAACATTTCCTCTTCACAGCTTGAAGAAAGTGACAAGTATGTGTCTTGCTGAGACAGGAAGAGCACTGGAATCCACCTGGATGAGAAGCAACAGCCATCATCTGTCTATCTCAAGTGTTAAAACCTTGACTCAGCTGCATAAATTTATATTGAGACTCCTAAAATTGTAGCCTTGTTTTTCAAATGTGTGCCAGAAATGTATTAATTTGTCTGCATCTGTCATCACCAGGAAAATTTAATTAAAAGACTCAAAGGAAGCCTAGTGGTAGAAAGGAAGCAGATGAGTAAGTATTATATTAGTTTAATTAAATCATGAAATGCTCTAGACCACTTAAAATGAATGCTGGCATACTACCATGTTACATAACCACGGAACAAGCAAAAAAAAAAAAAAACCCAAAACCTGCAAGGTAACACTAGAAATACTTACGCAAAGAAACAGTAAGAAATACCATGGCTATGTCCAGATTTTGATATATAGGAATGTAGCAAAGCATGAGTGCCAATTAAAAAGTATAGGAAGAAAAAGGCACATAAAGTTTCATGGTGGGCAAGACCAGGCTTGCCCTGTGCAGAAGAGGTCTGGACTTGGTTCATATTGCCATGCAGTGTAGTTTTCTTAGGTTTTTATTTCCTCCCACACATACCGTGAATCTCAGATTTTGTGAAAGATGGGGTCTCTCGGGACCATGTTGCTAGTGCATTCTTCTCTCTCCCCCTTGCAGTAGTCTCTCGGGATAGCAGCAACAAAATCAATTGCAATACAGCTTTGGAGTTTAACCCTTCCTTCAATTTTCTTTCTGTTCACTTTGTCATGTGTCCCTTCTTACAGAATCATATAACTGTTGGAGTTGGAAGGGACCTCTAGAGATCACTTAGTCCAAACCACCTCCTCCCTAAAGCAGGATTGCCTAGAGCAGATCACACAGGAACACTTCTAGGTGGGTTTTGAATATCTCTAGAGAAGGACACTCCACAACCTCTCTGGGTAGCCTGTTCCAGTATTCTGTTACCTGCACAGTAAAGAAAATTATTCTGCTTTTCTTTTGGGCTGCTTTGGCGATCTAGAGGAAATAACCACAGTACAACAGTTCCTGAAAATTAGCTAAAGCTTTGAGTTTACAACTTTTCCGTAGAGTTTCCACTGTCTGTGTGTTTTCTTAATGTTTTCAGTATCTTTTTTTCACATTAATAATTTCATAGTAGATTTTTTTGAGATCTAAAATTGTCTTTAGCACTACTGGAACAAAACAATGCCCTCCTACCAATATGAAGTGATGAGATTGTGTTTCATATACGCCTTCCTGCATCTTGCAATATCTTAAAGGAACTGTGTGACCTTAGAAAAAAGCGTGATTATGGTATATACGTCTTGTGAAGGCTGGAGACATCTTTTAGTTCTGTGTTCTGCAACAGTAGAATAGTATGTATTGAATTGTATCAAAGACCTCTACATCTTGTTTCTTGTCAAAGGACAATGTTTCCATGCTTTTCTGATTTTAACTTCATCAATTGTAATTCCACGGACATGACCTTGAAAAAAAGAAGTTGTTAACTTAAGGAATCTCTAGAAACTTAAAGAAGCATTTTGAAAAAGGACTGGGCAGGGAAAACAGAAACATTTTAAATGTCCTGATGAGCAAGCTGGTTTTGATTTGATCTTCGTGTTACAGAATGACAGTCATTGGCTTTGATCCTGGATGTAGAATCAAGTTGGCAGTTCCTGTATGGGAAGCTATTAAAAAAATGCCACCACTGTAATAAAAGTGTTCCAACCAAAGAGAAAATAATTAAAGGTAGCCCCAGCCCATGCGTCATTCTTGATATGTTGAAGCTATTTTATAAAATGAACTCAATTATGGAAAAAGATCAGAAGAAATAATACTTTGTGAGACTAGTTGCCTTGTACAGCTACCAAGAACAGCTGCTGAGCAAACAAAAGTCTAAATTCTATTTAAATGAATTTGAGCTTTGTGTGATTTTCAGGCATGCCAGAATAACTGTGAAATGAATAGGATGCATGTGTGAAAAAAAATGTCAATACACGTCATGTAGGAGTACATCCTTCTGCTGTATCACTCAATGATAAAAAGTTCTCAGTAGTAAGAGCACAGGTAAGATCATCTACATGCCAATATGGTTTTATTTTTGTTTTTAATTTTTTTTTAAATATTAATAAAACTTGTAGAGAAACACATCTTGAAAATCTGAACATTCACCTGGGGAAAAGTTTCACGCATTTAAATGTAAGATTTTCTTTTCCTGAATGATAAGCGAACTCAGATTACTTTGTTGACCTAGAATGGTACATGAATAGCTATTATATTGACAGATTATTACCTGGTACACACATAGCCCTGTGTGTCAACATTGATTTCCAAACAATGGAACAGTTTTAACAACATTTTAAGTGAATTGCTTAGGTACATAATATGTAATTTCACAAGCTATGAATATTTTCAACTTTCTGGGTGTTTTAGTGCTGACGAAGGAAGAGAGGTCCTGTGGGAACACAAAGACTACCAGGTAGCAAGTGGAAACTTGCCTGTTCATACTCCTAAAAAAATATCTTCAGAGAGTGTTTAATAAGAGAAGAAAAAGCAACTGATTTTTACTTACTTAGTCCTTCAACTTTTTCTACCTAGGTCAGCCTGTTGTTATCATTTGTATAAGCTTTGATTTCATAAAAAATATTAAGTGTCCTTTTGCTCATAGTTTATGGTCACTATAGACAGGAAATTGCACCACAAGGAGTTGTTGAAATTGTGGGTATTGCAGTTTTTAAATGCTTTGATAAAAAAACCAGTATTTAGCAAAGATTTCAAAGCACAGGTGCTAATAATCTACTGAGAATGCAGATAGACTACTTCTGTTTGCTTTGTTAATTTGATGTCAGTCTACCAGAAGGAAAGTTTTCAACTGGTTTTTAACACTATAAACCTAGGGAGGGCATAAAATATTTCAAACGTACTTAATGTCTAATATCTCTCATCTTAATGAGACAATAATTCCATAGGAAGTATTGAGCATAGTATTTCTAAGTCCAGAGAACATTTTCCAGATGTTGTTGTCCTTGGTCACTGGGCCATGTTGCTGCACTGGCTTCTTTTATCATTAAAGTAGGTCTCTTCCAATCCCTAATGATTCCATGTTTCTATGATTCTATAAAGTAACTGGAATTCTTCTGCCTTTGGAATAGAAAAAGTTGAAAAATAAAATCCTTATGGAGGTAACTAGCCATCAAGCACAATGCTTTGACCTCCAAATTCCAAAATGAGACTATTAGCAAAGTTGCCTTGCTTTGGTTCCTCACTTTAGCTTTCTAGCCAAATATGAAGGCTGAAAATTAGAGACAGAAATGAGAAATGTCACTTTGGGATGCAATTTAGTAAAGAGCCAAGTGAGGATCAAGGGAATGCACATTCTTATGTGTAGAAGAGTTCTGTAACTAAGCACCCCAGTTTGAAAGATTTTTCCCTTATAGTCTGGAGTCTGTGTGTCCTGACATTTGACCTGAGGTTTGTTTGTCATGTCTATTATGTATACTAGATAAGCCCAAAGAACCCAGACAAAACCAAAACCATGTAAAATAAATAAAGAAGATCTCTTTGTAGACTGCCCCCAAGGGCAGAGATGGAGGGGTGCTAGTTCTTGCTTTTGAGAGGGATACTGATTTCATGGCAGTAATGTCTTTGCACATGGAGATCCTGTTTAATCCAATGCAGGTTAGATTTAAGATACCAGACCCCTTGTTGGTGTATTTAACTAATCCAACATACTTTTCTAATGTTAAACGAATATCTATTTCTATCACAAAAGCTGTTTCTGAACACACAATTGGATTCTGGTTATCTACTTACAACTTCCAGTAAGATTGCCAATAGCTGCTTTATCTTCTGTCTGAGTAGCTTTTTACCAAAGATACTGATTACTTATCAGAGGAGTAATTCTTCTTTGTATTTTCCTCAATGGAGTTTTTACAGAACTGTTGAATTACTGGTCAAAATGTGTTCTTTGTAGGTAAAATGGCCTGGGTGTAATGTAAAATGAACAAAAGAAGAGGAGCACTTATTTTTATTTTTTCTTTCTTCTTCTTCTTCTTCTTCTTCTTCTTCTTCTTCTTCTTCTTCTTCTTCTTCTTCTTCTTCTTCTTCTTCTTCTTCTT
>JAOXOE010027560.1:0-18099 GCA_028565055.1 Phoeniculus purpureus | reverse complement strand
CAAAGTTACACAGGAACATATCCAGGTGGGTTTTAAACATCTCCAGAGAAGGAGACTCCACAACCCGTCCTGAGCAGCACCTTCCAGTGCTCTGCCACCCTCACTGGGAAGAAGTTCCTTCTCAGATTGATGTGTTGCAGCTTAGACCTGCTGCCTCTTGTCCTATCATTGGATGACACTGAGAAGAATCATAGAATTATTAGTGATTGGAAGGGATCTCAAAACATCATCTAGTCCAATCTCCCCACCACAACAGGAGAGCCTGGCTCCATCCTCCTGACACCCAGCCCTCACATATGTATCCACATAAATGAGGTCACCCCTCAGGCTCCTCGTCTTCAAGCTAAAGAGACCCAGCTCTCTCAGCCTCTCCTCATCAGGGAGATGGTCCGCTCCCTTCATCATCTTCATGGCTCTGCGCTGACCTCTTTCCAGCAGGTCCTAAGTCAGTCTCCTAGAAAGGGCACATCAGAAGCTGCCTTGAAACAGGCAAATCATTGAGCAGTGAGCCCTGAACCCGGATCAAATGGCCCTGTTTCTTTCGTCCCATCAACTCTTAGCTCATGCCTCTCCTCTGAGCACAGGCAATTACTGAAACACTTGGAGCTTCCCAGGTTTCTGTAGTACACTGCAACTTCAGGAAGCCACATCAGCTTTATCTAAATATGTTTGTTAGCCTTTTGGAAAGATTTCAAGATAAAATTCCAGGTACCTTTTCAATAGTAGCCGGGTTTTTCTCCTTTACTCGTTTGATTCTCTGCATAAGCTTTAACATTTTATTTTTGATTAATAAATGCTTATTTTTGCTTTGATCTCAAGAACCAAGTTATTGGATTCTTATATTAATAGTCACAACTTCTGGAGCAGCACCAGCGTCTCCTGGAAAGAGCTCTCTGGGCTTACTCTGCTTGGAACGGATTTGCTCAAGCATTGCCAGGTAATTACTTTCTCCAGTTGGTATCAATATTCTTATACTAATAACCAGTTGTATTATCAAATGACCTCACCACAGTTTTCATAAATCACGTAAATATTAATCTACAAGAGTATTAAGAAATTATTACATGAAGGTTATATAAAGATACACAGCGTTTACAGCCTGTCTTAAAAGGCTCTTGTCATCTCAGCGTGAAGAAGAGCCAGGATTTATTGTCCTGAGAGGAAGTGTGAGTCAAATAAAAAGCTAACCAATGGTTTTACTGTCTCTTCTTTTTTTCCAAATGCTTTTCGATGAACCAGAGGTCTTTACTTACAAAAAGAATGGAAGCAATTTCTTACTGGAACAGCGTGTACAACTCTAATTGGGACCTCGATACCATCGTGTTGGATTGTTCCTCAGCAGAATACCCTCACGTTGTTCTGCACAAAGGGTATTTCAAAATCAACCTCAACCTCAGTTTTTCAGTGAAAAGTAATTCCAGGATTCCAATTCAAACACTCCCAGATGGTCCAGCTTCTGAGGAGACACTCGTCATTAGATGCCTTCTGAGGTTTTCACAGAAGACTGGTAGGGGTTGGAAGGGACCTCTGGAGATCATCTAGTCCAACCCCCCTGCTAGAGCAGGATCACCTAGAGAAGATCCCACAGGATCACATAGAGGTGGGTTTTGAATGCATTCAGAGTAGGAGACTCAGCCTCTCTGGGCAGCCTCTTCCAGTGCTGTTACCCTCATGGTTCATCCTCCTCATGCTTCAATTGAACTTCCTATGTTCCAGTTGGAGTCTGGTCCCATCCTCCTGACACTCACCCTTTAGACACTTATAAGCACTGATGAGCTCTCCCCTCAGCCTCCTCCTCTCCAGGCTAAACAGCCCCAGCTGTCCAGCATTCCTGACATGAATTCCCAACACCAGCACATCCCACTGTCACTGACCCTGTTACCCAGCCAAGTCTTTCACAGCTTTTAGTTTATGAAACAGTATTCTGGGGTGAGAAAAGCAATGAGGAGCCAAGAGAAGAGAGCTAAGGTTGTCTTGAAGCTCACGTGTGTCAGAAAGCTCTGACTCTCTTTTGTATATGTCTTGTGATTCCAGAAAAATCTCAGTAATCAATACTTGTCCTTCAACCAAACATAAACCAAATAGAGAATTAAAGCAGCAGGTAAACTATGAAAATCAGCATCTCAGGGTCTGCACGAAGTCTGGTGTTTTGAGACCCTGAACTATACCTTCTCTGACACTGCTTTAGCCACACACCAGCACAGCAGGAACCCCCTGGAATTCTCAAACCAGTGAAGTACTTTGGTAATGGAAACAGCTGAAAGACAAGAACTCCACATCAGAGTATCTACCTTGACAATAACGAGTACACGGTGAGGGTGACGGAGCACTGGAACAGGCTGCCCAGGGGGGTTGTGGAGTCTCCTTCTCTGGAGACGTTTAAACCTACCTGGAGTTGTTCCTATGCGACTTGATCCAGGTGGTCCTGTTTTGTTAGGGCGCTTGGACTAGATGATCTTTCGAAGTCCCTTCCAGTCCCTAATGACTCTCTGATTCTATGACACAAGTCTACATTAAAAAGACTCCAAGAACAACACAAACACCCACTTTCAGAACAAAAACTAATTTAAAAAAGTTATTTTCATACTCCAAAATAGCCCTGCACCACGGCACCCCAAGTATCTTCAAAACAAGGAGATTCCAGTACCTTTCTGCATCACCTGGTTCAGTACTTCAGCATTTCCATAATGAAAGGTATTTTTCTTCTAGAAAAACTCCTCCTTGCTGTATCTTGCGACTGTGATGTCTGTAGTCCCCTGAAAAGGCAGATCTCAGCTCTCCCTTACATTTTAACTAGGAGAAGACAACACTGGTCTGTCCTTTCAGACCCCTTGTTTCCCCAGACTAGATCCTCCAAACTGCACAGGGTTTCACAAAAGGAAATGTTTACTCTGCTCTGCCTGCTAACTACTGGCTTGTTAACACAGCGCAGCTGAGGTTAGCACTCCTTCACCCCAATGGAGCAGCACTGGCTCATAATCAAGACATCATTCTACATTTTACACCTTCACCCCCTAAAAAACCCCACCTGAAGCAGTCAGCGGGATAAAGGGAGCAGGAGATGGAGCTCACATGGGTGGACTTACTAAGCTCAAAGTTTAGAGCATGTTTAAGTTAGGATGGGATTAGGTTTAAACACTAGCACACCTGTCTTCCTGAGCAGGTATCCCCAGGCACTGATAGTCAAGGCAGGTTTAATTAAACAACTTAACTGCCACTTTACTCACAAGAATTGAGCATATTTCCAGTTACTCTACTGGAAAAAAGTTCTCTGAATGGTTTCTTCCCCATTTAGGTAGGTGATAACAATTCGCTCCATGGTTTCTACTCCCAGGGCTGTCTGACTAGCTGTGTGATTGGAGGCTAGTGGCACTGGCAGTAACCGGAGCTGAATCCTGCATTTGCTGCTCAGGAAAATCCCATTAGAGTCACTGGTGCAGAATGAAGTCCAGCATGAGCATTTCAACTACACAGTTTTTATACATTTCAAAGCAATTCCAGGAGCATTTGCAGTCACTGCATATAGCCCTCATGTCAGGCTTTTCAGTTAGGATTTGGTTCTGATTCTCACTGGTTTTATATTTCTGTGGACTCAGTAAAATTTACTCAGAATCACAGAACATTAGGGATTAGAAGGGACCTCAAAAGATCATCTAGTGCAATCCCCCTGCCACAGCAGGATCACCTAGACCAAGTCATAGAATCACAGAATCATTAGGGATGGGAAGGGACCTCAAAAGATCATCTAGTGCAAACTCCCTGCCACAGCAGGATCACCTAGACCAAGTCACAGAGGAACGTATCCAGTTGGGTTCTAAACACCATTAAGTCATGTTGTGCTTTTCCAGAGCATACAATGGTGTGCTTTTATTTTATTTATCAGAAGAAACTTCTCCCCAGTGAGGGTGACAGAGCACTAGAAGGGGCTGCCCAGCAGAGTTGTTGGAGTCTCCTTCTCCGGAGACATTTAAAACCTGCCTGGATGTGTTCCTGTGTGACTTGCTCTAGGAGATGCTGCTGTGGCAGGGGGATTGGACCGGATGATCTTTTGAGGTCCCTTCCAATCCCTAATTATTCTATTATTTTATTGTGGCTAATATGATCAATTACTTCAATCCCTACTGACTAACTGTGTAATGCTGTCTTCAGGTTTGGGGCATTACTTTTTAATAGCTGGCCTTGACCTCTGTGCTTAGTCAGTTCTTCATAAAGTACATCTTGTGGGACAAATTCTCAGAGTTCCTTTTGCCTCAGACAAAAAAAACGAGGCTGTTCCTTATACGTTTTTCCCGGTAGCGCAGCAAACCCACCTCCTGCCAGGCAGCTTATACAAATTACTACAAACATAGCGGTAAATGTTATTTTAACACTTGTTTTGGACTCCAGCACAGAACTACATTACATATTTTATTAGCCCATTTACCACCCGCTAAGTTATATTATTAGCTAATTCATTGAACGTGATATGTGTTAGGTGGATGTGGCTACTACTTCAAAGTGGCACATCTGAGTCTGCTTTGTGCTTTAGTGAATGCACAGAATTCAGAGCATCTGTGTATTACGGAATCACAGAACACTACGAATTGGAAGGGACCTTGAAAGATCATCCAGTCCAATCCCTCTGCCAGAGCAGGATCACCTAGACCAAGTCACACAGGAACATGTCCCGGCGGGTTTTAAGCATCTCAAGTTAGGCAGAGTAGTGGGACTGGCTTTAAGAGGGAAAATAAATATGCAGGTGCTGAACTCCACAGGCTCTTTACTATTAAGAAATAAAAGTGTTTCCTACTTCATGGATCCCATGGTTGGATAGCAATGGATAGAAAATTAGATATTCCTTACACGATTTGGTTTTAGTTAGCCTGTGCTGTTGATATCTCATCTTCAACACAGAAGAATCAATCACAACATGTGTTCGTACTTCACACCTTCCCCATCTGAGCCTCATCAGATTTGTTCTGTGAGTTTCCCCCCCTCCATTTTTCTGGCTTTAATTTTAGAAGGTTTTGGACTAGATGATCTTTTGAGGTCCCTTCCAATCCCTAATGTTCTGTGATGCTGTGATAGGAGTTTGTGTTCTGAAAAGAATCGAACTTCCTATGCAAGAATTGCGCAGCCTTTACTTTTCATAGAGAGAAAAGTTACAAACTCCATGTGACTTTATAAAAAAAGTCACAAACACACAGATGAAAAGAAAGGGTTTTCTACAAGTTAAAAAAACACAGATCAGTTTCAAAAGCAGGCCCAGAAGACTTCTCTACTTCAATTGCTGGAGGAAGCAACAGGTTACACAAAAGCTCAGGTGTACATGACAAGCCCGTCCACACAGAAGTTCCACGGTCAAAGCACATCCCCATGGATCTTCACCTGGAAGAAATCCCACCCATCTTTAATAATGTGAACAGAACTTGTTGTATGAGCACTTTTGAAATGCATTAGGAGTAACAGACACTTGTATTTACTTCTGAAACCCTATTATCACAGAATCACAGTACATTAGGGATTAGAAGGGACCTCACAAGATCATCTAGTCCAATCAACGTCCCTGCCACAGCAGGATCCCCTAGATCCAGTCGCACAGAAACGTATGCAGGCAGGTTGTAAACAGGTCCAGACAAGGAGACTCCACAACCCCCCTGGACAGCCTGTTCCAGTGCTCCATCACCCTCATCACGAACAAGTTCCTCCTCACATTGATGTGGAACCTCCTATGCTCCAGCTTTTACCCATTGCCCCTTGTCCTGTCATTGGGTGCCACTGAGCAGAGCCTGGCTCCATCCTCCTGACACCCACCCTTCACATATTTATAGACATTAATGACATCAACCCTCAGTCCCCTTTTTTCCAAGCTCAAGAGACCCAGCTCCCTGAACCTTTCCTCATCAGGGTGATGCTTCACTCCCTTCATTATCTTTTATCAACTTCTTATTTCCTACCTGCGTTTAGCAACATAAACTTTCAGACTTCTCCAACAGTAGTTCACTTTTTAAAGCTAACAAAAATGGAATTTAAGGGGAAAATGTGCATTTTTGCTCTGTTCACTGCAGCTCAGCTACTGTCTAATACTAATAAAGATAATGAGTTAATTTTCATTCTCTCAGTTAGTAACCTGTATGCTCTTAGATTCACAACTGTTCCAGAGGTATAGCCATGGCAACAGTCTACCTGTGTATCTGTCTCCAAGCACACTCCTGGAACTGAACTCTGCAATACTGACCTGTTTTCCCCAGTCCTTCCTATTCTCCCCTTCACCTGAAGCTTTATTCTTGCATAAAGAATCATTTAAATACACTGAACTCCACAGCAGTGAAAGCAAATGGTGACCTGAAAAATATATGGAGGCTTCTGGGTTAGAAGAACATTGCAATTATAGTTCACCTGTTGACCTAGATTTCAAAGAACTTGAAAGCCAGAAGAATACACAAGCACGACAACCTGCTTAGAGTTCTGCTCCAAATTACCATGTTCTTACCCCATTAATCATACCCAGTCCTTTCCTAGAAGCAATCAAAGCACAACTATTGAATCTGCCAAAGTGTTATATGCAAATTGCTAAGCCTGTAGGGCAAGGCCACCTCTCCTGCGCTACTTACACAACAGATTAATGCTCAAGCTGACTCTTGCCTTTTTAGGTCACTACAGGAAGGCCACAAGATTCTACTAAAGCAAAAAGGAGTTTCTTTCGATAACACAAATGAACCCATCAAAGACTTCAGTGTGACTTCTACACTGAAAAAATGGCTGACATGGGTGGCAGCTTGACCTTCCTCCTGTCGTGGGTTATATAACTAACCTGGAAAGCTGCCAGGCATGGAGGCAGTATGGAAAAGAAGAACTTCCCTCGAGAAGAAAGGCTTCCAAGCTGTGGATAAACTGTCAGACACCAAAGAAGTTCAGGTGGTGCAGTGACAAACAGCTTTTCTGGCTACATTTGCACATGAAACCTGTTTAAAGATTAGCTGCTATCGGCAGCAATGAAGTCGTTTACATAGAGGAGAGGAAAACACACTTTATTGCAGGAAAATGGCTCAAAGATTAGACATAAAATCATTTGCTTTGAAGAACTGATGCAGACTTCATTGACACTGCTACTTACTGATCAGCTCGAGGGAAAGCAAAAAAGTATTCTTGATTGCCTGGGGAAAAAAACTGCTTCAGAGAATGAGATCTGCTCATACTTCCGTAAAATGAAGCAAAAATACATTTGTGGTCCCAAGTGAAGGAAAACTGAAATAGTCTCCTGGAATTCTTTCCAGACCACATTTGCTCCTTGATACTTCACAGAATTACGGAACATTAGGGATTGAAAGGGACCTTGAAAGATCATCTAGTCCAATCCCCCTGCTGGGATAGGACAAGGAGCAATGGGTTCAAGCTGGAAAAGAATATCTAGCTTAAATCTGGCAGAAAAAAGTTCATTGTGAGGGTGGCTGATCACAGGAATGGGCTGCCCAGGGAGGTGGTGGGGGCCCCATCCCTGGAGTAACTTAAGGTCAGGCTTGGTGAGGCTCTGAGCAGCCCATTCTAACACAATCACAGAACATTAGGGACCCCAAAAGATCATCCAGTCCAACCCCCTGCCACAGCAGGATCCCCTAGGTCCAGTCACACAGGAACATGTCCAGGCACGTTTTAAACGTCACCAGAGAAGGAGACTCCACAACCCACCCTGAGCAGCCCCCTCCACTGCTCCATCCCAGTCTGACAAAACATAAACAGGACCTTTCCCTGTACACAGTAGAAAAGCTGAAACCTATTTTCAACATCAAAGGGTGTCAATGAATAGCAAACCACACAAGAGACCAGTAATCACCTTCCAAAAAACATATCCAGTGGTTACTAGACATGACCAACACAGGCCACAGTTATATGGCCATTTTCATCCTGCTCCTGAAAGAAACGTTACCAGCCCTCCTCACTCGAGAGCAGAGTGATCCTCACTACTATTCTTGCAGCCTTTCTGGCGGCACAGTCTATGACAGAGCTAATCTCACCAAAACTGGCACCTAATCTCTTTGGGACAGACTGATGAGCTAACCTGGTTCACCACAGGGCTGTGTTCTATCACGTAGGGGTGGAGCCACTCGATTCATCAGCATGGAAGGATTAAAACCAGGAGGACGTACGTCAGTGTGGTGCAGTGACGTACTTGGCAAATGATAGGACTAGATCATGTAACACAATGAATTATAGAGGGAATCACAAAACTGTGGGCACTTTCAGGGTAGATGGGGCTTTCTGTGAAGGAGGACAATTAGGCAGCCTAGGTGTGTGGAACTGGGAAGTTTCACCAACCTAACTGCTGGTACCACAGAGCTCTGAACTTGTGAAAAGAGGTTACCGCTCTTTGAGAACAGATTTGGAAATGTATAGATTAATTACCCTTAATTTAATGGATTGGTTGGACAAGAGTGCTCCAAACTGTGCACTGCAGTACAGTGGAAGCCACTTATTAAAATGTACCATGGGCACGTCCAGAAGACGGCACAGAGATACTACAGCTTCCTTGCAAACCTGTTACACCCAGGCTATAGCAGCAGAGTTCTGCACAGGCTACCCACCATATAAAAAGAAAGCCCAGGTACCTACAGAAAACACACAAAACAGATGGGCATCCAAAATCTGATCACAAGACTAGGTTTCTACATGAAAATCCAAGAGTTTTGTCTCTTCTGTATTTAAAAGGATTTCATAAAGCACACAGATTTTCATCTGAAGTACTACATCATGAAAACCAGTTAAAGAGGTACTTCTATAAGGAAAGTCCTAAGTGGTTTGGTGCACTCCTTCTGACATACAGATTTCCTGCTGTGTCAGGGGGATTGGACTAGATGGATCTTTCAAGGTCCCTTACGTTCTGTGATTCTGTGGTGTCACCACAATTAATGTACTTCACCAAATTTAATGCACTACATCAATACTTCCTGCCTGGATTACAGATACTGTATAATTTAAACCTGATACCACTCGTAGAATAGTTCTACAAAGTTCTTCAAAAATAGGAGCTTATAGCAGCTTTCCAGTCTCTGAAGGGGGCTACAAGAAAGCTGGGGGAGGGCTTTTGACAGGAGTGGTAGCAAGAAGACAAGGGGAAAGGGTTCCAGACATGAAGAGGGGAGACTGAGGTTGGACATGAGAAACTAATTCTTTGCCGTGAAGGTGCTGAGATGCTGGAACAGGCTGCCCGAGGCAGTTGTGGCTGCCCCATCCCTGGCAGTGTTGAAGGGCAGGTTGGCTGGGGCCCTGAGTAACCTGCTGTAGTGAAGGTGTCCCTGTCTCTGCAGGGGGCTTTGAACTAGATGACCTTTAAGGTCCTTTCCAACCCTGGCCATTCTGTGAAATAACACATCAAACAAGCATGTCTCTATAGGACAAATCATTAACTTACATAACTTGAAGCTATCTTTTCAAAATCAGATGCAAAGAACAGCAGGAAGTTAAGAGATGCTATGGAAGGATATCCAAGTATTAATATTTTAAAGCAAACTCTCGTTTCCATGACTAACAGAGATTGTTCTGGAAATTAAACACAGGGGGGTTCTTTGCTTGGGTTTTTAATATTTAATACACATTGAGGTATCAGTGTTAAATATATATGGCTCTATCTCCCATCTTTTCCTTCTCCTAAATCTACAGGACCAGCTGCCAAACCAACAGCAGCTAACACTACAGGATGTTGAACATACTAGAACCTACTCAGTAGATACAAATCAAATTTGGTTACTCTTTATTTTTCAAGTTGCTCACTTCAGGAACACTTAAGAAATAGAATCACAGAACACTAGGGATTAGAAAGGACCTTGAAAGATCCTCCAGTCCAATCCCCCTTGCCACAGCAGGATCGCCTAGATGAAGTCACACAGGAACACAGACAGGAGAGTTTGAAACATCTCTAGACAAGGAGACTCCACAACCCCTCTGGGCAACCCCTTGCAGTGCTCTGTCACCCTCACCTTGAGAAAGTTCCCTCTCAAATTGGTATGGAAGCTCTTATGCTCCAGCTCACATGCATTGCCCTTCGTCCCATCATTAGATGGCACGGAGCAGAGCCTGGCTTCATCCTCCTGACACCCACCCTTCACATATTTATCAACATTAATGAGGTCACCCCTCAGTCTCCTTTTTTTCCAAGCTCAAGAAACTAGCTCCTTCAGCCTTTCCTCAGCAGGGAGATGCTCCACTCCCTTCATCATCTTTGTGGCTCTCAGCTGGACTCCCTCCAGCAGCTCTGTGTCCTTCTGGAACTGAGGGGCCCAGAACTGAACACAAGATTCCAGCTGTGGTCTCAGCAGGGCAGAGTGGAGGGGGAGGAGAACTTCTCTTGATCTGCTAACCATCCCCCCTTTCTGATCCACCCCAGGATGCTGCTGCCCTTCTTGGCCACAAGGGCCCATTGCTGGCTCAGGGTCATCCTGCCGACCACCAGAACCCCCCAAAGCCCTCAAGGATTGGCAAGATCAGACTACACATCTTTTTGAAGTCGCTTGCCGCACACGAGTCTTAGCCAGTGTATCAAAACCATACGTACACACTCAAAAAGGCAAACTGAAGAAGTCAATTATTAGCCAAAGTAAATTCTCATGTGGCAACTAACAGAATGTTTGCATTTGTTTTATCAATTGCCACTCTGTATTAAAACTGGGGCTAAATGAAAGCCTCCCCTACGCGATACTGCTAAGCGTGAGATCCCGTTCTCCTTAATATGGAAAAGTCTAGGAGCACATAGGAGCGCATTTTTTCACCAGTAGGTAATGGTTACTCGCAGGAGGACGTAAGTTACATTCCCTGTCTACGCTGTTGACACAATTAGATGCAGGCTAATTCTGCTGCCAGAAGTTTAAGGTCAATTCATAAAACTTGGAGAGCATTACAGCAACTTTCCATTTAGCATCCGGACTGCTGAGAACTGAGGTTGACACACGGATGATTCGTTTTTTCTGATGAGAAACTGCAACTGCCCAGATTCTGGTGGGGGAGTGTGGAGAAAAATACTCTCCTGGCTTTTTTGCCCCCTCTAGAACTAAGCAACCTTGAAAGAGAGAGTCTGGATTGGATAACAACAGGTATTTGCTTCAGAGGGGAAGTTGCCGGAGCAGCACCATAGCATAAAAGTGCTCTTGCTGGAGAGAGAGTGAGAGTCTGTGCTGTCTCTCTGCAGGACTCTCCTTTTCCTCCTCTGCAGACAGGCTGCTGGGGACAGAACAGCCCAAACTTCGATGATGACCTGGACTGTAAATTTAACGGACATTTTTCATTATAGATTTGGGTGAATTTTTCTGTTGTTATGGACTTTCTCACTACCTTTGGGTTTTCTGTCAGGGTGCTTTTGGTCAGTGGTGTTCTCCTTTATTTCGATCGTGATGGGTTATGTGATCTTATCCCTACGTTATGTGAAGACAGAAAATAAACGGGCTGCGCAGGAGCGTTGTGGAGTCTCCTTCTCTGGACATGTTTGAAACCCGCCTGGATATGTTCCTGTGCGACTTAGTCTAGATGATCCTGCTGTGGTGGGAGGATCAGACTGGATGATCTTCCAAGGTCCCTTCCAATCCCTAATGTTCTGTGATAAACTCTGCTTCCTCCCAGTGGCCCTGCTCCTTGGACTGGGCTACAGAATTGTCAAAACAGTATCTCCCTCTATCACTTCTCCATCACCGTTTACTCCAAAAAACCTGTTCCTCCTCAAGCCTCCTCAACACAGGAAAACAAGTTACATAAAAAGCACATCTTGATTTCATTGACAGCTCAAAAGAAGGGACAATAAGAAACAAAACAGAAGCAGAAGAAATAAGTGACGGGAGCCCCAGCATACATTACGTAGCAATCGCGATTTTAGACCAGGTAGGCTGGATGCCAGGAGAAAGGAGGTCAGTAAGACCATGTGACTGCTCAGTAATTAAGACTTGCTCAATCACACAATTACACAAAAATATTATTTCATGAGTGTTACATGACTGTTTAAAGAGCAAAGTTAATCAGAAAGCACCTATGGATAAAAGGTTGCTGTTATTTTGCACATTTTTAAAACCTAACCTCAACCGGTGACTCCGCAGAAGAATATTACTGCTTCCAACAAGAAACCAAACCTCCTGTAAACCTCCTTGTATTCCTGCACCATTTTTCCTCATATCCATTGTGTTAGTCACACTTTGAACTCTGACAGGGAATAGTTTTGCCCAGGGGATTAGGATCATAAAATCGACAGAACATAAACTCGGCATCAATCAACTCAAACTGAGAAAGGATCACTGTAAATCCACACCAGCACAAATCTGACTCATGGTCCTAATGCTGAAGGGCTTCTGCTCCTAACCTCAAATCAAATATCTTTAACCAGTTCAACAGCTTACTCTATAGGCATGTAATCAAGGATCTTGCTTACATGCCTACAGGGACCTGGCGTAGGGATTTTGACACGGGTGTGTAGTGAGAGGACAAGGGGAAAAGGTTCCAGACTTGAAGAGGGGAGACTGACGTTGGATATGAGGAACAAATTCTTTGCTGTGAGGGTGGTGAGATGCTGGACCAGGTTGCCCAAGGAAGCTGTGGCTGCTTTATCCCTGGCAGTGTTGAAGGCCAGGTGGGCAGGGGCCTTGAGTAACCTGATCTTGTGAAGGCACCCCCTCTGCAGGGGGGTTGGAATTAGATGATCTTTAAGGTCCCTTCCAACTCGGGCCATTCTATGATTAATCACAAGCACTGAATGAGACCAGCAACCAAAACCACTGCATCATAAACCTTGCATATTCATCTCAATGTGTGGGTTACCACCAGTTAAAAATAACTCATTAAAACCACCAGAACCCAAAATGGATTCGTGTCAAACTAATAATTGTCCATTTAAATACAAATTTACTGAGATCACCCTAATAAACAAACAGCAGCCAGTTATTCTATTTTACTTTTACAGATTAAAAAAATCCCCCTGAAGATCTCGCAAAACTGGGCTACGCAGGCAGTGAGACTTCCTACTCAAATCCATGTACAGCATGTGCCTGGAGGGGATCGGAGTCCCACGAGACTCCATTCTGGGAGATCTTCATTTGCAGAAGGAAGCACACAAAAACACTGAAGAGGAAAACACTCCTCTTCATGAATTACATAATTAGACACACACCGCCAAAAACTTGGCCCCTCTCACCTGCAACTCAAGAAAGATGTTTTTTCCTCAAATGCTAACTGCAGTGCAAGGACTTGGTATCTTCTGGAACACTGAGAGCACTGTTGCGAGTAAACCAGCTATCAAATACACGACACTCAAGGACTGGATTAGCTAACAAGCCTGTGGAACAGTCAGTCATTGAAGAACCAGGGCAGCAGTGCTGAAACTTCCTTTTGCTAGAATCAAAGTCCACATTTGTCTATCACTCACTAACTCAGATAGTACAACCAAAAATGGTTTAGCAGATCAATTGCAGAACACGTTAGAAACCTATGGAATATTCATAAGACACAAGATTTCCTCATCACTTCAACCTGTGCCAGTTACCCACATTCTTTTAAAACAGTTGTTCATGCTTCGTCTTTAAAATAAGACCTCTGAACTTTCTATAAAGTTAGGATCTGTTATTTACATGGATCCCTTTCAATAACCAAGCATAATAAAAAATTTAAAGCCTCTATAAAAGTACATCTTGAGCCTCTGATATGGGAAGTATCTAATGATTACTCCTCTTAAGCGGTATGAATGTTATTCTGGCCAGGTGATGGTTATATTTAACCATCAAGTGTTCTCAGTATTTCAGTCTTCTCAAAACTAGATACACAACCCTGAGGAAAACCTCTCCACATTTGAAAAAAAAAAACCAAACAAACGCATGCTAGTCAAGTATTTAATGATCTGGGATAGAAATTATTCAATCTGGAATAAATAATCCATGAAAAACAAAAGTAAAGCCGATTGAAACCCAAAGTATCTGTCTCAGCTCGGTCATTTTTCTATGGAGTGGTGTTGAGCCAAGTTTCACTATGCTTGTTCCATAATTAGGCAGCTCTCCATCGCAGCCTGGGCAGGCTAAGTTCAGGAGCATTTCAAGTTCCTGACACTGGATGGACAGATGACACATGAACTCTGCTACACTGTTCACCCTTTTAAAAGTGTAATAACAAACATCCCTAAGGATGTTTTCAGCTGATCTCACAAGTAGGTGCAGGTGTCCCATTAACCTGTGGTACACAGCATCCGGCCACAACTCCACATTACAGATCATTTTTGGTTCAGGTAAGACCACACCTGGCCTGAGGGTGTAGGAACAGATCCACACAGTTCACAAAAAGACACAACATCTCTCTCTCTGCAAGAAAGCAGCTCCGAGAATTTACTTCTGAACTGAGCAAGCACCTGTGAGGGCTTTTCCTCCCAAAGCACCTTTTGCCAGCACAGGGTAGGGTTCCCGGGTTAAGTGAAAACTCCCAGAGCTCCAGAACGGGAACAAGACCCTGCCCTTCCCCAGGACATCACGAGAGGAGACCTCAGTGCTATCTACAACTACCTAGAAGGAAACTGTTGCTAGTCACTTCTCCCAAATTACTAATGATAGGATAAGGGGAAATGGCCTCAAGTTGCATCAGGGGAGGTTTAGACTGCATTTTAGGAAGAAGTTCTTTCCTGAGAGAGTGGCTGGGCACTGAAACAGGCTGCCCAGGGAGGTGGCGGAGTACCCATCCCCGGAGGTGCTTAAAAATCGAGTAGATCTAGCACTTGAGGCCATGGTCGAGGGGTTAGGGAGCTGCTGGGATGAGGGCTGGATTTTATGATCCTGGAGGTCCTTTCCAGCCATAATAATTCTATGAGTTATAATAATTCAAATATTCTATTCTATTACTGCTCTCCACACCCCAGCGGCTCCCGCACCCCGCTGGAGCCTGCCCCGCTCCCTGCCCGGGCCGGCGCTACGTAACGCGGCAGTGGAACAGCGGGGAGAAGCCGGCGCTGGCGGAGGCCCAACGGGGCGGCGCGGTGCGGGATGGCGGGCAGGCGGCGTGACTGCATACATAACGCGGGGACTAGGGCCCCCACCGCCCCGCTCTCTCCCTTCCTCACTCACCGCCACCTGTTGATGCCCACGTTGGAGGAGCCGGCGAACCAGGGGTCCAGGATGTAGACGCAGCGGACGGTGTCGGCGCCCTGGATGCACTCGCGCAGCGCCGGGTTGTCGTGGAGCCGCAGCCCCTTGCGGAACCAGTGCACGGCGTTCACCCCCATCGCCGCCGCGACGGGCCGGGCCGGGCCGGGCCAGGGGCGCTCAGCGGGAACCAACACCGCTACCGCCCGCGGGGCCGCTCATGTCCCGGCGCCGCCGCTCGGCGCCCAGAGAGGAGCAAACGAGAGCGGGCGGGGGCCCGCAGGAGCCTCGCTTAGGGCGCCTCTAGGACCCGGCGGAGACGAGGGGGGCGGCCGCGCGGCGGGGACGCATCACCCACCCCGCGGAGCCCCCGCGCCGGGGAGAACGAAGAACGAAGAGGGGTCGAAGCGAAGTACCGAGGGCCGCTCCTGCCCGCGGGGAAACGCCGGTAGCCGCCTGCCTCGCCGCTCGCCCTGTGACTGTGCGCAGGGGCTGCGCCGGCCGCCCCGTCCCGCCCCCCACCGCCTATTGGCCGATCCCTCTCCCACGTGACCGCGGGCCCTCACGTTTCTGAGGTGTGTTTACTAGAGACGGGTGGGGAGGGGCGGCATAGGGACAGGCGGTGGAGGGACCCTCAGTCGCGCTCCCCTCGAGGGTCAGCAGGCGGCGGGGACAACCCGCGGCCCGGGCAGGAACCGCACCGATCGGCCAGCGCGGAGCGGCGGGGCGCCTCAGGGAGGGGCGCGAGGTGGAGGGCGGAGACAACGTCCTTTCCCCCCCGCCCCGGCTCGGTGCGGAAGGACCCGGATGAGCACGGGGCCGCGAGGCGGCTCTTTGGCGGCGCCAATTCCTGACAGGGGGCGCCTGCGCGCACGCGCGACGGACTGATTGCGGGGGTGGTGCGGGGGAGCGCGTGCAGCTGTCAGGCGCGCGCCCGCCGCCCTGTTACGTATCGCGCCCTGCACGCGCCCGCGGCGGGGGTTGCGCGTGCGCGACGCGACGCTCCCCCTCTCCTCAGCTGTCGGCCGGACCCCGCAGCTGCTGGGGCTGGCCTGCTGCTGTCGGCTCCCTGGCCCGGCCCGGCCCACCCCAGCCCGGTTCGGTTCGGCCTGGCCCGGCCCGGCAGATGCCACCGCACCCAGTCCCGCGGGGCAGAGGCGGGGCCCTTATGTAACCGCGTGCGTAGGGAAGGCGGCACCCGCCGAGACGCGCCTGGGCTAACCGGGCACCGGGACAGCGGCCTCCCCGCCGCCTCCACCTCTCCTCGCACTTCTGTCTCTTCACACGCGGGCAGGCTGCCTCCCGCCAGGGCTGTTTTTAGTTGAAGATGGATCTGTCACTTAGGCGACGGCCCGTGTGTTGATCGCTGCCCACTGCGCTCCTGAGGTGCTGTCAGAATGGCTGGGGCGGAATCAAGAGCCACATTGGAATCATTGAGGCTGGAAAAGAAGCACTGAAAAAGGAATGATTGAGGCTGGGAAAGCCCTCTGAGCTCAGCCAGCCCAGCCCGGGACCTGACACCACCACAGCAGCCACACCAGGGCACTAAGGGCCACAGCCAGGCTGCCCTTCAACACCTCCAGGGACGAAGACTCTACCACTGCCCTGGGCAGTCCTTTCCAGGCTCTGATCATCCTTCCTGTGAGGAAGGGCTTCCTGACATCATAGAACCATTAGGGACATCCAACCTAACCCTCCCGTGGCAGCTTCAGGCTCTGCTCTCTCATCCTAGATCACTGAGAAGGAAAGAGGAGCTGTGCTGGGAAAGCAGTAAAATGAGTTTAAATGGTCTTTCCAGCGCTGCTGGAAAAGTCATTATTGGTAAATGGTGTGTATCTAATGTCTGCTCTTTTAATTACAGAGCTCAAACGGCCTTCTGCTCGCTGCTGACACAGCGGGTTTCCCTACAGCCTTTTCTGGCATTAGCCACCAGGCACAGCTAGCTATGTAGTGAGACCTTGCACTGATAGGGCTCAGCAGAATAATTTCAAGTCCTAACACGGTAGCTTGTGGCTTGCAGCTCAAATCTACAACTTCCAGAGTGCTCATGAACAAGCACGTTGGACTGCCCAGGGCAGTGGTAGAGTCGCCATCCCTGGAGGTGTTGAAGGACAGCCTGGCTGTGGACAGCCAGACAGTGCCCTGGTCTGGCTGATGTAGTGGTGTCGGGTCCTGGGCTGGGCTGGAGGAACTCAGAGTGCTTTTCCACCCTCACTAATGCTGTGAAACAGGTATCAACAGCAAGAGGGGTCTCATTAGAAATAATGGCTGTTAAGTAAAAGGCAGATGACTCACGTCAGCAGTATGAACCTTTCCTGACTTCCTGAGCAGGATATGACTTTAAGAACTGCAGTTGCTCTTTCTACTTCATTATTTTTCCTGTTAATAGATGCAGAAAGTAAAAATAAAGTCAACAGCAAGACACACATATCATGTGTTTCCCTTAACACTTCGCTTTCCTCACCTTGGATGACTTAATAAGATGTCATTAATGAGCAAAGCATGCTAGCAGTAAAGGCCCTGGCCGTGACTAGAATTCCTCTTTATTTGATCTGAGACAACATTTCTTCCTAAAAAGTGTAGAGGCTGAAATGTTCTTAAAGCACTGACTATAGCAATGATGTGTTCTAGCTGATTGGGGTGATGTCCGGTCACAGAGTGGACTTGATGATCTTAGAGCTCTTTTCCAGCCTCAATAATTCTGTGATTCTATAAAGTATGATGACTTTTTCAATGATAACTTTGAAATATGTGGAACATCTTGTTAGTATCTGGAGTATTGTGTCCAGTTCTGGGCCCCTCACGTCAGGAAGGACACAGAACTGCTGAAGACAATCCAGCACAAAGCCACAAAGATTATGAAGAGAGTGGAGCATCTTCCTGATGAGGAAAGGCTGAGGGAGCTGGGTCTCTTGAGCTTGGAGAACAGGAAACTGAGGGGTGACCTTATTAATGTCTATAAATATGTGAGGGGTGGGTGTCAGGAGGATGGAGCCAGGCTCTGCTCAGGGGCACCCAGTGACAGGACAAGGGG
>JAOXOE010027559.1:0-18100 GCA_028565055.1 Phoeniculus purpureus | reverse complement strand
TCCCTGGAGCCATTCAAGGTCAGGCTGGCTGGGGCTCTGGGCAACCTGGTCTGGTGAGTGCTGGCCCTGCTTGTTGTCGGGGGGTCCACTCTGTCCTCATTCTGTTCCCACTGGAACTAGGAGGTGGCAGGGAAGGAGGGAGCAGGGAGAAGCACATGGCCAGACTGATGTGACCTTTGAAGGTCCCTTCCAACCCAGCACGTTCTGTGACTCTATGGTTCTACCTACTCATTGGACTGTTCTTTTATGGCTCCTTGTCAGAGCCCATCTGTGGTCACAGCTTGTGTCTCAATGACTAAATTCAGTTGCCCGAGGTGGGGCCAGGGGCTGGACGTTCTTATCTCCTGTGTTTTACAAGCTGCTTGTTTAATGTCTCTACAGCACAGGTGCAGACCCCAGTGAACTCTGCTCCTGTGGCTCCCAGTAGGCTCCAACACCTGGTCCAGTTTGCTTTGGAATTAAGGGAGGAGATTGCACCATCTTTGAGGTGGGACTTCACACACCTTCATGTGGCACCACAGGGGTTCTAACAGCAAAAGCCTCAGCGCTGGTGAGCTGAAGCGGCATCTGTGCTAGTCCCTGCTCCCCAGCCTCGAATCTCCTCCCTAAATTAAAACCAAAACAGACCAAAAGAACAACAAGCTGGGGCTCAGTGTCCGTGATGCTGCTTTGGCAAAGTCTCAGAACCAGCTGTTCCCCCTGTGCTGGGCACTAGAGAGACTCCACCTCAAATCCTGGGGTCAGGTTGGGTGCCTCAGTCACTGCCAGAAGGACATGGAGGAGCTGGAGGGGGTCCAGAGAAGGGCAACGGAGCTGGGGAGGAGGCTGGAGTAGCAGTGCTCTGAGGAGCAGCTGAGGGAACTGGGGGTTTAACTGGAGAAAAGGAGGCTCAGGGGAGACCTTCTAGCTCCCAATACCTCTCCAAAATTCAGGAGGCTGAAGCCAGGTGAGGCTCGGTGTCTTCTCCCCAGGAACAAGGGAGAGTTGCCCAGTTGCCCCAGAGGAGGGTGAGGTTGAACATGAGGAAGAATTTCTTCCCCAAAAGGATTGTGGCCCAGGGCACCGGGGGTGTTCCCATGTCTGGAGGGGCTGCAAAG
The DNA here is from genome assembly GCA_028565055.1 of Phoeniculus purpureus. NCBI lineage: Eukaryota > Metazoa > Chordata > Aves > Bucerotiformes > Phoeniculidae > Phoeniculus > Phoeniculus purpureus. Next base: position 17,003 of record JAOXOE010027559.1, on the reverse strand, counting down.
CACTAGAGATGTGAGGTGAAGGACAGGGGTCAGTGGGACCCTGGCAGTGCTGGGGGAGCGGTTGGACTCAAAGGTCCCTTCCAACCAAACCCGCTCTGTGAAATGCGGTTGTCCCAGGGTGGATTTGAAGTCACTGCTCCTGTGGGGCTGAGGTTGCTCAGGGTGGGCCAGTTGTAGAGCAGAGGGCTCCCCAGCAGCCAGCAGAGCCTGACTCTGTGGTCACCGCCTGGTTTTGACACCACAGCACCAGAGCAGGGGAAAAAGCAGAGCAGACTCTCCACCTTCCCCTAGAAGAGTCAGTTCCTGGTGACTCAGCCCAGCTCTCTGAAGAAGCCCTTTGAAAGCGCCTCCACCACCAGGTTCATCCATTTTGCTTGAGCATCAAGGACACGAGGGGATGAGCGGGGAAGAGATGCAGCTCAGCCAGGTCCTGGGTGAAATGCCCTATGGGAATAATATGGAATATTAGACAAAATATTGGAAATATTATCTAATAATTACGGAGATGCCACAAAGCCATACCACCCCTCCAGCTACTGGTGTAGTCTCCCAGGAGGGAGGCTGATCTCTGTCTCAGCATGGGGGGTCATGGTGCTCTTCTCATCACTCCAGGACACGTGAATGTCAGCATTTATTTATCTGTTGGGGGTTTTTTTACCATTGAATTGCTCGTTTCTAGCTCCCTGTGAGAGCTTTGGGCTCTTTTGCCATCTCCCTCCTTGCCTGGGTTGCTGAGATTAACCCGTTCTGAACAGTCCCCCCTGTCCCATGGACATGTGAAATACCCTGCAAAGCTGGAAGTTCTGGTAAAGTCTTCTTCCAGTGGCCTCAACACACACTGGTCTGTCCCTCTCTCATCTTTACACAGCCCCAGGGGGTGGGAGTTGTTCATTGTCTTTTCTACCCAATGATGGAATCTCCCATTGCCTTCAATTGCATCCGGTCCCCTGACAGCTGTGATTTAAGCAGGAGCCCCCTTAGTCCTTGTGATCTTGTGTGGACTGCATCCCTAGGCGGCTGATTACTGCAGAGCTGAGGAGAAGGGGGGATGCCGGGGGTTACTGCCGTCTCCTGATTGCAGGGACTGCAGCGAGGGCCTCTGCATTTGTCTGTCAGCAGTGGGATTAGGACTTGTTAGGACTTGAGCTCTTGGGAAAGAGCAGGCAGAGTGGGTTGGCTGCACACCCCAACCCAGAGAGAGGAACAGCCGCTGGGTTTATGCATCCCCAGCTTTAGTACTGCCCTGAGACAGAGCCTTTGTCTGCCCAGCAGAGCTTCGTGGCGTGGAGAGGGAGCAGAACCCCTGGGGAAACAGCCCTGGTTCCTCACAGCATGGACTGGTGCAGTGTGATGCCATACTGGGACTGACCTTGCACCGGGTGCAGCCGCTGGACCTCATCGCTTGAGACAAATTTGCATTGGGATCGCCAATTTCTTTGGGGATTGCCTGGATAGGCAGCACCCAGCTCGGCTCAGTTGCCACGGGGTCAAGGTGCAGGCAGGGAGCTGCCATCAGCCTTGTGCTGCTCCCTGGGGAGGGGGCACAGGTGCTGTCTCTGCAGGGGTTCACCAAGCAGCCAGGGTGTTTGAGGAGATGGGTTAGTGGTTGGGGATTGTAGGGCTGGATGATCTTGAAGGTCTTTTCCAACCCTGAGCTAGCAAATCCCAGCAGAGCTTCCCAGTGAGGGTGACAGAGCACTGGAAGGGGCTGCCCAGGGGGGTTGTGGAGTCTCCTTCCCTGGAGACATTTCAAACCCGCCTGGACACGTTCCTGCACAACTTGGTCTAGGTGATCCTGCTCTGGCAGGGGGTTTGGGCTGGATGATCTTTCGAGGTCCCTTTCCAGAATTGCTGGCTGGTTTCTTCACAATCCCGAGATTAAACCCTGTTCAAGTCTTCATTTAAGGAAGCTCTGAAGCTCTAGACACCTTCCTGAAGCCAGGTGTTGTCCTGACCATTATCTCTGCAGTAAAAACGGGGGCTTTGTTGAGCCAAACACCCGTCCCACTGCCAACAGGCGGAGCAGAGCTCACCCAGGAATGTGCCAGCAAAACACTGATAATCTGGAAGACTTGTGTCAGTTCATCCCAAACCACCTCTCCAGCCAACAGGAATGGTCTGGTGTCAAAGGAGCTGTGTGCCAGCAAATAATTGGTCGTCTTCTCCATGTTTCTTAACAAGAAGTAGAATTCTGGCAGCAGAGGGTATTTTAATGTCTCTAGACCTTTGTCAGCCAACAACAAGAATTTCTACCTTGGGTTGTTTCAGAAGGGCTGGGCTGGTGCTTCCCCTGGGTTTGGGTCAGTCCTGTGCCAGAGGTCTGTAGTTGATGCCCTAAACCAGTGGCCAGCGCTTTGGCCAATGTGAGAAGTTCTAACTCCCCTGGCAGCAGCATCAACTGAGGACCTGATCAAACAGGACTTTGCCCAGTTAAGAGCTAAACCCAAGGATACAAGGGTCACCTCTGCCAGCTGATAAGGATCCAGCCCGTTGCTGCGTTCCTGATGTTCTTCCTCCTCTTGGCTGGCACCATTGCAGCCTGCCAAGACAGAGCTCATCGTCAGCCCTGTCCCAGGTCCCTCTGGCAAAGCCTGTGAGGTGGTTGTTTGCTCTGTCACCACTAGCTCTGATGGTCGCAGGTGCCATTTTTCACCACCTTCTGCTGCTTTTTTGTGTCTTCACAGTCTTTGTCTGGTTTTACCTAGGAAGCCACAGGCTCTGCTGTCCGTCGTCTGCTTCTCACGGGTGGTCTCTGCTGATCAGCTGCTGCCTGTGCTGGGATCTCAGCCCTTTTCTATCTAATCGTTGTGCTCTTCCCTCATTCTTCCCACCCGGAGAACTCGGGGTAGGTCTGGGGTTGCCCTGTAAAATTGCTGGGAGTGACTGGGTGCCCTTCTGGCCTCTGCTGCTCACGGTGGAACAGTGCCCAAGGGTTCTCTCCAGATATATCTGGTATTTGGCTACGGCACCCTCCTCCTGCCTGTCAGTGTGATGACATATGGCCCTACAGCACCTTCCCAGTAACAACTACTGAGACTAACAGCGATCACCGCTGGTAGTAAAGAGATGGGGCTGCTGTACCCAGAAGTTGTGCAAAGCCTCTGACACCAAGGAGCAATGTTTCAGGCATCACCTTGTGAGTCTGGAGGGGCAGTTGCTCTGCCACAACCCAACCCAACAGCTCAGGGCTTGTCCAGCTGATGACAGCAGGTCTCCTAGTTTTGGTGACCTGATGAGATCTGAGAGAGGACCTGGATGGTTCCCTCCAAATGCCGTCGCCTAGATGCCAAGAGCTGATTCACTTGTAAGTCAGGGCTGCTGTCATTAGACAGCACGGAGTAGCTTCAACATCTTACTGATAGATCTCTCTGAACCACACCTGTACGACCACAGCTTCTGGCCTCTCAGCCTCTCCTTTCAGGGGCTAAACCCATCTCTTAAACTAACAAAAGCAAATCATGGAAGTTCTAACCTCTGCTCAGGAGCCTCTAAACACTTTAGCAGAGCTTTAGCTGCTCCTGTCCTGATTTCAGCCTGCAGAGCTGCACTTGACATCTCTCAGGTCATAAACGGCTTCCAAAGAGCTGACCCATCCTGTGATGGAGCAGGATTGTGCTCTGGACCATCTTATCTCATTGACTGTGGGATGGTGAAACCACAACGGTGAGCGGAGCCTCTGCAGCCCAAGCTGCTTCTTCTTTCTAGACACCAGGATTCCGCCGTGTCCAAGGATCAGAAAACCTCCAGCACTACAAACACAGGCTGAGCCCTAGCAACGGCTGCCTGGCTACTGTCAGCAGCAGAGCTCCAAATGCTCAGGGATTGCCCAGACCTCTGTGTCTGGGTTGGGTGCTGCAGGAGAGCTGCTGGGCAAATCCAAGGGAACCAGTGCAGGGCTTTGGGTCTCTGCTGGTCACCGCGGTTTTGCTCATCTTCACTGGTTTTTCTTCTAATGGCCAGGCTTCCCCTCCGCTCCAGACACCAAAAGCAAAGCAGAAAGTCCAGTTCCATTCTTATGATTTCATTCATCCAGAGGTGGGGGATCCCTGGAACAGGCTGCCCAGAGACGGGGTGGAGGCCCCATTGCTGGAGCCATTCCAGGTCAGGCTGGATGGAGCTCTGGGCAACCTGGTCTGGTGTGCGCTGGCCCTGCTTGTTGTGGCGGGGTTGGACTGGATGCCCTTTGGCGGTCCCAACTCAACACACTCTGTGATTCTATGATTCGCTCCAGTGCTGTCACCAAAAGGACATCAGGCTGAAGACACGGCGATAGATCCTCGGTCTGTGACGGTTTCTAAGGCAGTTCCCATCGCTCAGTAGAGTGTTGGACTCTGTTAATGCTGAGGACACAGCGCTCAGGGACGTGGGTTAGTGGTGCTGTTGGACGTGAAGATCTCACAGCTAAAGAGACTCTGCAATTCGGTGACTGGAGTTGGCTGGAAACTCCCTTGAATAGTTTTATGGTGTCGCTAAGCTGCAGCCTATAGTAACCCAGCGATGAACGGGGGGGACAAAGGAGAGAAAGGATAGGAGAGAACAGAGAACATCCTGCACTCCCCTTTTCATCCCAAACCTCATAAGATCCTCCTCCGTGTGCTTCCAGGAGCCCGAGAACGGCTGGGACGAATATGGGCAATAAACCAAAGCGATGGTTTGGGTGCTGCCCATCTTCAGACTAAATGAACCACTTTGTGATTATAACGAATCTCTGCTTCTACAGGGCCCTCTCCTCCCTCACACTTGTTTTTATTAAGCCATTCATCACCTAAGGGCAGCGAAAAGTGGCTGAAACAATGGGAACTGGATTTTTTGAGGCAGTGCCACCAAACTGGCTCCAACAAAGGATTTCAACACTTGGTCGAAAATATAAAGAGAGAAAAGTCTGTTTATTCAGCTTTAAATCCCAGTCTCCCCACAGATGTTTTCTGCCCTTCAAGGTGTGGGAGCACAAAACCAAGTTGTGATTGGGGTTTGTTTGTGGTCTCAGCATGAAGAGTGGTCATCTCCATCAGCAGACACAGCTTGGGAGGTCGCTGCCGGGCTTTCACCCTTCCAACCACAGCCCCACCAGCTCTGCCCAGAGAACTTCTGCCCCATGTGCCGCCAGCACCTGAGCTGCTCCAATGGGGCTGTGAGGTGCCCTCAGAGCACAGAGAGCTCCCCACAACTGAAACTACATGGGAGGAAGGATGAGAGTGCAGCAGCAACTCTCTATTTTCTTATGTGGCAACTCCCCTCCACCCCCAGCCAGAAGGGTGAGAAAAGCTGATGGAAGGTGGAATCTGGCTCAGACTCAGTCCCTCTCCCAGGGCTGGCCCTGCATCCTCCAGCAAAGCTGTGCCAAGGCAGGGTGAATGCTCTGGCACTCCTCCCCATCGGTTACAGCGACCTTCAGAAGGTTCTTTGTGTTTTCCTGGTGGTGCACAATGGCTCTGATGAGCTCCAGTGCTCCAGCGGAGCCGCTCACGATCCCGTCCTTGCCTTGCCTTCAGCCTTCCTGGATTACTTCTCACGGCCAACCCACCCAGACTAATCTCCCTGGTCACACAGGGAGCAGCATGGAGTGGGAGGACCGCGGTGTCGCAACTTGCTGCACTGCAAATACCTTCAGCAAACGTTACACCCTCTAGGAAATATTGCCCAACGCTGGAGAAGGGCAGAGGCCGGTAGCTGCGGAGTTCAAGTTCTTTTCTGTCACCTCAGACCTTTGTCTGGGCTGCTTCAGTTTCCTCTGCAGACAGTGAACTGGATATCCCTCTTCTTTGCAGCCCCTTCGCAGCAGCTCAAAGAGCCAGCAGAGTGCTGGGCTGTGTCAACAAGGGCATCACCACCATAGATAAAGAAGCTGCTGTCCCACCCTACTCAACCCTGATCAGACCCCAACTTGAGTGCTGGGCTCAGTTTGGGTCCCCGTTAGACAAAAACTGGGGATAGGCTGCAGAGGGTACAGAGAAGAGCCACAAGGATGGTCAGAGGGCTGGAAGCCCTGTCGTGTGAGGAAAGGCTTAGAGAGCTGGGTTGGTTCAGCCGGGAGAAGAGAAGGCTTGGGGTGGGGGGTTGGCCTTGATTGAACGACACAACTTCCCCGTTGCTGATAGAGCCCAGCTGACATGGGGAGACAGCAGGAGAGAGATGCCCTCCCCTTGTGTTCCTGTGGGGATCCATCCTCACCCTCCTCTCCCAGATGCAGAACCTGGACAGACAGACTCTGGAACCACATTTTGCCCAAAGAATATTGGAGGGACCTTATCCCCAAGTCCCAGCACCTGCCAAGAAGATGGAGACTCCCTTCTCACGAGGAGCCCCATGGAAAAGACAAGGGGAGAAGGGATCTCGGTTACTGCTGGGGAGATTCCCATTGGAATCCAGCAGGGAATTCTTCCCCATCAGAGCAATCAACCCCTGGAATCATCTCCTAAGGGAAGGGGTCAGTTGCCCTACAGTGGGCTGTCTTCAGACCCAGCTGGACAGGCTGCTGGGACAGCCAGTTGAAACTGGGTTTTAGCTGGAGAGGTTGGACTGGGTGATCCTTGAGGTCCCTTCCAGCCTGGGATTCTGTGGGTCTATGAATTGCCAGAGAAGACTGAGTTGAGTCTTTGCCCCATATCGAGCATTTCCCCACCTTTTTCTGTCTGTACCTGGTGCTAAGCACAGAATTCCAAGAACACTGAAGATTCTCCTTTGGGTGGGAGGAGGTGGGTGCAAGAGACCTTCATCGCCTCCCCCTCTTCTACCCTGATACCAGTTTCTGTGAAGCAGGCGTCTCAATACGAGTTTTGTAGAGCTTGACCGAGATTTAAATGTCTTCAGGCTAAGAGATGACAAAGAAGCTGGCTAGTCCTTTATTATCTTGGAAAATCAATATCTTTAGTAATAACCAATAATGAAAAATCAATTACAATAATATTAAAAATATAATAAATAATATTAATGAAAGAATGTGCTGCCAACACAGGTAGTTGGAGCCTCTTTAATTCAAGGAGGTTCTTCTGTCAAAGGGGTTGGAACTGGATGATGTCTAAGGTCCCTTCCAAACCTGGCCAAGGCTGCAAAAGCAAGGGGCAAGGTGTGAGACAAGCCTGGTGTTGAACCACAGAACATTCCTTCAGGGGAATGAAAGCTCCACGTTGCCCCTTGTGCAGAAGCTGGAAGCAGAGAACGGAGCCTCACCAGGAAAGCAGGAGAATAAGGAGCTCACATCCACAGCAGGTAGTTTCCTAGAGGTCCCATCCTAAAGCCACCATGCGATGGGGCTGGAAAGGAGCCTCAGCCAAGGGGTTAGAGCCGGGGAGGGGGTTGGCTGGGGTGGCAGAGCAGAGCTATCAGGACAATCTCTTTCATTGAGAGATTTTTTCGGAGTGACTCATGTGCTGCTGGTGCCCTTTTGCAGAGCTCGGTGGAAGGTCAGAACAGCTCACCTCTGAGAACAGTGTTTTAGACACGGTTGGCGGCTGTTTCCCCCAGCGGCTCCCGCTACGTGCACGAGTAGAGCCAGTCCCGAGGCACCTCTGGAGCTGGGACCAGGTCACTCCCAGTGTGGGTTTGGGGTTTTTCTCCCTAGCCTGGCATCACTGGTCACCAACAGTGGCAGCAGAGGGTGGTTTAACAGGGGGTTACAGCATCATCCGAGAGGAGGAACCCACCTTGGTGAGGAGAAGGGTCACACACAGGTAGTTTGTTCCACCCCGAGCTGTGGAAGGTTCAGCCCAAGATCCTATTTCACAGAACCCCTGTATGTGCATGGAGACCCCCTTCCCACAGGGGAACCACAGTGAGGAAGCAGAGGGACTGGGATGATGAGCTGAATCCCAGTTTGCCCCTTCAGCAGGTGGTTCTCTGGGTGGTGGCTTCACCAAACCAGTTTCTCCTAAGACGACCATGCTCGGTGCTGCTGAGCATCCACGGTCTTGCTTGAAAGCAGCAATGAGGCAGGAGCCGCTTTCTTCAGGAGAGCAGGAGCTGGGAAATTGCAAAGGAACTTGGCCTAAAGTCCAACGAGGTCTGGGGAAAACTCCCGTGGGTTCCTCATGGCTTTTTCTCAGCAGCTTGAGGGAACTGAGGCTGTTTCCCAGAAACTGCTCTCCCTTGCTCACCCTCTTCACCTGCCTCCCGCTGCTCTGTTGCTGCTTTTTGCTGAGCTGCAGCCCCAGAAGCAGCAGATCCCTGGAGCAACCAACCATCTTGGCTTCAGAAAAGTCCATCCTACCCCCTGAGGTGGAGCAGTGGGAAAAATCTCTGTGAGAGGGGCATAGAGCAAACAGCTCTCCTGCACGGTCCTGCCCACCCTTCACCATTCCCACTGCTCACCATTTCTACTGCAGCCAGAGGTACCTCCAGTGCCAAGGGCAGTTTGGGCACTGCAGGTCAGGAAGGACGTGGAGGTGCTGGACAGGGGGCAGCTAGTTCAGTCTGGACAACAGGTCTGATGGGGAGAGGCTGAGGGAGCTGGGGCTGTTCAGCCTGGAGAAGAGGAGGCTGAGGGGAGACCTCACTGCTCTCTACAACTACCTGAAGGGAGGTTGCAGTGAGGCAGGGGTTGGCCTCTTCTCCCTAGGGACTAGTGCTAGACCCTTTGGTCTAGTGCCAGGGGAGGTTCAGATAGGATCTTAGGAAAAACTTCTTCCCAGAAAGAGTGGGGAGGCCTTGGCAGAGGCTGCCCAGGGAGAGGGTAGAGACACCGTCCCTGGAGAGGTTCAATAAACAGGCAGACAGGGTGTTTGGGGAGATGGGTTAGTGGTTGGGGGTTGTAGGGTGGATGGTTGGACTAGATGATCTTTAAAGTCTGTTGTGACCTTGATGATTCTATTCTTTTTCTCTCTCTGTCTGTGCCCTGCTCTCAAAGGCCAGCTCAGCAGGGCTGGCTCTGTGTAGGCTCCAGGCTCAGGCCAGAGGAGCAGAGCTGCCGTCACAGGCATGGGGCCAGACCCACAGCATGAGCAGCCTCTGGTCACGAGCCACATGCAGGAGCAGGAAGCAGACAAAACCCCCTGGTTTTAGTGATCTTCCTCAGCTGAGCACAGCTCATCCCTCCATCAGCCCGTCCAGGCTCTCACAGGATATAGAAGGGGGGCACAGGCACATCTGTATCCCAAAGCCCTTTCCTAACCACCTCACATCAGGATTGGCGGGGGGTTTCCCCACCGATAGGCAGATGTTTCCCTTTGAAGAAATTAAAATACCTAGATAGCAGCTGGGTAGAAATCCAACACAGATTGAAAGGAGAAAACAGGAAACAATGCTCTCCTTTCCTTCCCCAGCCGCAGCCCCACCTGAGCCGTGAGTGCGGGTGAGCTGCGCTTCACCGCTCTCCAAAGAGTTAAATGCATTTCTGAACCAGAGGAAGCAGACAGAAAACATCCGTTCTTTGCATTATGGAGAAAGCTTTCGCTTTTTTCCCCTGCTTTTTATCAAGTGTCTGCTGCCATTATTGTTACTCACTGGGTTATTACCTCTGAGTGGCTACTTCCACCAGCATGAGCTGGTTTGTTGTCTGCTCGGAGCAATTATGGAGTGGGATAATTCCTGCCATGCTGTTTCATTGTGGAATAATCTGCTGTGCTCTGTGGCCAAGGTAACTCTAGGTGAGTTCTGCTGCTGAGTTACCCATCAAGCTAATGACAAGTGGGTGGGTGGCTGGGGCCCCACTGTACACTGGAACAGAAGAATCAGCAGAGACTGAACCCAGGCGTCTTCTACATGTGAAAGGTTTACAAAGGAAAGTTTATACAGTGGACCTGGAGTTAGGGTTACTCCAAGGACTAGATCATCTTTATTTACAACATATGTGCCAGTGCTTCCCCTCACCTCGAAAGGTGTGGGACCTCATTACTTTGTGTTTGTAGAGGTCAGGATTGTCATAGAACTGTAGAATCGTCAAGGCTGGAAAAGACCTTCAAGACCATGAAGTCCAGCCATCCACCCTACAACCCCCAACCACTAACCCATCTCTCCAAACACCCTGTCTGCCCATTTATTTAACCCCTCCAGGGACGGTGCTTCCCTGGGCAGCCTGTTCCAAGGCCTCACCTCGTGCGCAGGAGGACTTGCAGTGCTGGTGGAAGTGCTGCCTTGTTCATTGCTGACATCTAGGAGGTCATTTGGTTCCTTGTTCTGTGCTGCAGGCATTAGAGGAGGAAATTGTTCCTCAGACTGCATGGGATTTCCCCTCAGGAACTGTCTTGCCTTGCTGCTTCCAGGGGGGCTATAAGATGAGAATGTTTCTCTGAAGTTTGAAGCTGAGACTTTCTCCTTTGCCTCGTGCATCTGTGGAGATCAGAGCCCCGGTGCCACCATGCTGCTCATTTGAACTGGGGGGAGTTTCACCGTAGGCAGGAACATCCACCTGGCTTCGTGGCAGAAGGCTCAGCCTGCAGGTTGCAAAAGTACTTCGCAATTTTTATACCTTTGATACTTGATCTGCTGTGAAAATAATTCCTTCTTTCTCTTTAACTTCCTAGAAATCCCACAGAAACCTGCCACAGGCAATAACACTGCCTGCTGAAGCAGTGCCAGGCCCCACATCCACACACAAACAGGGTCAGGTCTCCCTTTGCAACGCAGCCTTGCTTGGTGCAGAGCTACTTCTGAAGACATGATGTGGGTTGTCCTGCAAGAGGAGCTGAGTGGGGTTTGTAATCCCAATGTTCTGGTTAGTACGATGTGCTTCTACATACATAGGGAAGGTGACACTTCTAAGCACTAGCTAAATACTTCTTTCCCCACACTTAGTAACCTGTGGATTAGGCAACCATGAACTGTATTTAATAGCACACAACTGGGACAGATCAGCAGAAGACTGTAGTGCCATCACACGGCCTCAAAATGCTCCGTGCCAGCATCCCACCCAAGTTCAGCACAAGCAGCAATGAGCTTTTCTGAGGAGCCTTGATGATAACAAGTCTTCCTTTCTTGTTGGCTTCAAAACTGTGGCTAGGTTGAATTTCTGGGGCTGTATCTGTCTATAAAGCATCACAAAATGGCATTGTGCAGTTAGACCAAGGGCATCCTGGCCTGCATCAGCAATAGTGTGGCCAGCAGGACCAGGGAGGTGATCGTGCCCCCTATACTGGACCAGGGAGGTGATCCTGCCCCCTATACTGGACCAGGGAGGTGATCCTGCCCTCTATACTGGACCGGGGAGGTGATCCTGCCCCTATACTCAGCCCTGGTGAGGCTGCACCTCAAGTACTGGGGGAAGTTTGGGCACCACAGTATAGGAAGGACAGGGAGGTGCTGGAGATGGGACACAGAAGGGAAATTGGGCTGGGGAAGAGTCTGGAGAACAAGTCTGATGGGGAGATGCTGAGGGAGCTGGGGCTGTTCAGCCTGGAGGAGACACTGAGGAGACCTCACTTCTCTCTACAACTACCTGAAGGGAGGTTGCAGTGAGGCAGGGGTTGGCCTCTTCTCCCTAGGGACTAGTGCTAGACCAAAGGGTCAGGTTGTGCCAGGGGAGGTTCTGATAGGATCTTAGGAAAAACTTCTTCCCAGAAAGAGTGGGGAGGCCTTGGCAGAGGCTTCCCAGGGAGGAGGTGGAGGCACCGTCCCTGGAGAGGTTTGATAAACAGGCAGACAGGGTGTTTGGGGAGGTGGGTTAGTGGTCGGAGTTGTTATTGCAGATGGTTGGACTTGATGATCTGGAAGGTCTTTTCCAACCTTGAGGATACTATGATTCTATGATCTTACCCCATTATGAAGCTTAACTCTCCATAACTGTAGAAATCTCCAGTTGTTTGGACTGTACCAAACATAAAGAAGTCCTGCTGGATCCACTTACTGGTGCTTCTCTTGGGTTTGACACTAAGTCCATACCCTGGGCTAGGTCAATATCTGCCTGTTGCCCAGGATTCTCTAGTGCAGAGCATGGCTTCATACTTGCTTTGCTGTTCACACCTGGCCTGGCTGAACACTCAGATGGCCCTTCTGCAAAAATTGGTGGTTCAAGCTGATCTAAACAGACACAAAACCTTTCCTACTGCAGGTTGGACCTTGAGAAATACCATTTGGGGGTGCAGGGGCCAGGAGACCATAGGAAGCCACTCGTCTCCTGTTCTTCTCTGACCTATCTCTGGTTCAGTCAAGGCTCTAAGGATCTCAAAATCCATCCTAAATTTTCAGAGCAGTTCTTTCTTATGTCCTGCTGAGTTACCAGAGCAAAGGGAAATGGCAGCCATTTGAGTGACACTATCCTCAGCATCACGGTGATTACATCAGGGACCTGGAGGACAGCCCTGCCTTGCCCCATAGGGAAACAGAGGAAGCAGGATCAGGCAACAACCCTTGAGCTGTAATGCTGTCCCATCAGCTGTGAGACAAGCTCTCCTTTTGTACTCAAACAATTGCTTGGCTCAAAGCTTTGCAGCTACTCTTCCCATCGGGGCTGTGGAGTCTCCTTCTCTGGAGAAGTTCAAAACCTGCCTGGACATGTTCCTGTGCACCTTGATCTGAGTGATCCTGCTGTGGCAGGAGGATCGGACTAGATGATCTTTGGAGGTCCCTTCCAATCCCTAACATCCTGTGAGACATCCATGCTGATTTCTCCACAGGTTATGGTGCCTGAGTGGATCATTAGAGTCCAGGATGATCTGGGAATGACATGGAAGCCAATACACATCTGCCAGCCATGGATGGCATCGTAACATGACAGATACAGACGGGCACCTGGAAGTGGCATCCTGGCAAATGACATAGCCATCAGGTGGTAAGAGAGTGGAATTCTCCAGAGACTTTTCCTACACTGGGTTGGTGTTTCACGTACCTTTCCCCTCACATTTTGGACCTTGGCCTGCCCACTCCACTTCTTTGCTTTGTCCCCACCTTCTTAGGCAGCCCTGGGGTTGAGTGCAGTGTGTGTGAGTTTCTCCTGCATGCCCATCAGCGTTCATGGAAACAGACCTACCTGGGCCCGGTGGCGTTTGAAATATTGATGGTTTGTGAGGACATTCCTGAGCTGTAGGGTGATAGTAACTCTGACTGCTTTGCGTCCTCTTATGGTCCTGAGCTCTGCTCACCAAATCCGGCCCCTGAGACCGCTCTGCTGAAAGCAAATATGTCAGTCCTCACTGCACGGGGAATATTTGAAGGCACTGAAAACAAAGCTTATTATAGCAAAGCTGCCAAAAGTGTAACCGCTGCCATGCTAAAATATCCTCTCCCTCCTACATTTGTGACGTGGGAGTCTTTTATATCCTCTTTGCTGCTGCTGATCCATACATTTGTCTTGGCAGTAGATGTATACGAGCTGGGACCTATTTAACCTCTTGGGTTAAAAGATATATTACAGCTTCCTGGAAAGCATGAAATTAACCGCTCGATGCTGTGTGAAGATAAGGAACCAGCAATTTTATTGCATTGCCGTTTTACCCACATGAGCTGAAGGTCTGAACTGCGTTAACATCTCCAGAGGTTTCCAAGTTAGCTATTGAGTTTTGAACAACTAGCTGAAGGCAGGAAGATCAGCGTTTAACCGTTTCCAGAAGAGCACTACCTGCTCTGGTTATAGGAGTAACATAAAAAGAAGACAGCCTAAGCACAGTCCATGCTCCAGCCATCACTGACCAATGCAAGGACTTCAGGGACAGCATCTGCTTCCTTTGCTCTTAGGCACAGTGGCAGGAAGGACTCAGCTGGTCACTCCAAAGGTCTGCTGTGGTTGCTATTGATACCAAGCCCATCAGTGTTAGTATTTCAGCAGCCAAATTCCTCTGAAGTGCTGACTGACAAACTTCTTAGAGATCTGAGATGTAAGCAGCAACACCAAAGGTGTCCTCATATGGCACAGGATTTCCTTGGGATCTGGCAGTGACAGGCAAAGAGTGAAGGATGGAAAAATGCAGATAGGTTTAGAGGAAGGGATTTTTTTTATCTTAATATATGGGGTTTTGTTTCATATATGAGCTCTTGGCACAGCGTGTCCTGCCTCTAATCACACCTTATAAATGCAGTTTAAATCAAACCCCACAAAGCTGGACCAGTCTCTGTTAAGCTATTTGATCTGCGACTGAGCAGACTCACTGTCACCAAGCCTGTGCCTCTCCCAGCTCTGAGGAGGGGAACCCATCACAGACCTAGTCAGAATATGTCCCCCCGCACTGGTCCTCTCCTCCTCTTCCAGAGAAGCGCCGCTTCTCTGGCAGAACGTAGGTTGGAGCCACCGCTGGTAAAACTGAGCCCACTGTGCTCTTGCTGATGTCGCAGAACCACAGAACATCAGGGGTTGGAAGGGACCTCAAAAGATCATCCAGTCCAACTCCCCTGCCAGAGCAGAATCACCTACCCCAGGTCACTCAGGGCTGCATTCAGGCAGGTTTTGAACATCTCCAGAGCAGGAGATTCCACAACATCTCTGGGCAGCCTTGTTCCAGGGCTCTGGTGCCCTCACAGTAAAAAAGCCTTTCCTTATGTTTATGCGGAACCCTTTCTGCTCCAGCTTCTACCCACTGCACCGTGTCCTATCATTGAATACCCCTGAGCAGAGCCTGGTTCCATCCTCCTGACACTCACCCTGTCCATATTTATAAACGTTCATGAGGCTGGAAAAGCCCTCTGAGCTCATCTAGCCCAGGCCATGACAGCCAGGCTGTCCTTCAACACCTCCAGGGATGGGGACCCCATCACTACCCTGGGCAGTCCATTGCAGTGTTTGATCACTCTTTCCGTGAGGAAGGGCTTCCTAACACCCACCTGTCATATGTCACTGAACAAGACCGAAGCAGACTCCAAACTCACGGTCTTCATTAACAGACTCTGAGCTCCCGAGGTTTGATTTTACCACTTCAGTAGCCAGGAAACATGTGTGAATTGGTGGCAAAAGCAAATGATGGAGAATATACAGCTCTGGAGCCTGGTTGCTGCTTCAGAGGCGGCCCTGCCAGCAGAGACCCAAGAGGTCTTGGTTAAAATGGATGGGGTTAATCAGCTGAGCAGCTGTAGTGTAGCTGCTCTCTTTGCATACTCTGGCTCCTAGTCCTCCTCCCCAGGAATAGAAGATGCCACTGGCCTATTTATTGGCACTGCTGGTTCTGTGAAGCAGAGGTTCTCATCAATGATGTCCCGTTGGCTCTGAGATAGTTGTTGCAGGTGCCTGAGCCTCAGCTAGGACTGAGGACTTTCAGACCGTCTCACAACATTTTCTAGATTAAGATAATGTAGAGAAGGAAATGTTTGTATGTTGGTGTCTGCAGGAGGATGGCATTGCCCTCCCTTCTGCCTGGTAAAAGCCCAGGTTGGGGACATGGTGCTGGGTGGCACCCACAAGGTGAAGGAGGAATGGGAGCATAGTGCTCCCAGAACAGACTCCTCAAAAACAATGTGAACCCAGATCTTTGGTTATGTGCAGCAGCTCAGGTCCTGCTCTGGAAGCCTCTGAGTTGTGGATCAGCCAGGTCGATGAAGAAAATGGTAGCCCGTGGGAAGTCTTTGGGGTGGGGTTTATTTTTCCAGCCAGCCCATTCAGGAAAGAATAAGCATTTATTAGCTATCACTTCTTGCAGCATGTGTCAGGCTAACAATGGATGGGTATTCCTCCAAGGCCATAAAATAAGCTCATTCATCCTTTCTCTCTATTTGTTGTAAGGAGAACAGAGTGAAAAAGACTAAAAAACAAAATAAAAAAACCCAGAAAAGAAAAATCTACAGAGCTACTGTTTGCTTTCCAGCTGGAGCCTGTGGTGTGGCAGCAGCAGCCAAGCTCTGCTCTGGGTCAAGCATGCCATGTGTGTTCATGCAGCCCCATGGATGCAGAGCAAGGCAGAAGGCAGGAATGTCAGTGGGAGCCTTTTGTGGCTCCCTCCTTGCCAAGGGGAGCCTCCCACTGCTGCCTTTACTGGAGCTCTGTAATTTCCAGCAGGATCTTGTTCACCAGGGACCGTGTAGGGAGCAGGGCTAGGTTTTGAATCTGTGACCACCTTCCCATTGAGTCAGGGCTGAATCACCACCCCACACCAAGCACAGAGGGCCATGGTGCTGCTGGAGATGTCCAGCACCATGGTGGGATGCTCAGTCTGCCTTTTGCTGCTGGAGATGCCCTGTGGTGGTGGTTCAGTCTGCCCTTTGCTGCTGGAAGTGCTCTATGGTGGGGGAGTGCCAGCTCAGTCTGCCCTTTGCTTCTGGAGATGTTTGGTGGTGGTGGTGGTGGGAATTCAGTCTGCATTGATGGTGGAGATGGACAATCGGTGCTGTCACTTGACATGTGGTGGTGGCCTGATATTGCAGCACTGAGATGCAGCAGAGGCCAGAGAGAGAAAAGAACGATGTAATACCTACGGTTCTGGAAGCAGGGACAGTAAATTAGTTGCCCGACTCCCTAAGAAAGGGCTTGAGGGAGACGTTTGGGTGCTACTCCAAAAATCCCTGCTGGTGTGGCTGTCAGACAAGGTGGTAGCAATGGAAACAGCTTTACCTGCCAGGAGCAAAACGCTGAAGAAAGTCCATCTAAGCAGCTGGAAAATCTCATGAGATTTTTTGGGAAAACGTAGTTGGGTGTGTGGCCAGCCTGGAGATCCATGGGAGCAGCAGCTGTATGTTTGGAGTTGCAGGCAGAGGTGGGCAAATGTTGACAAAAGACGTGATCCAGCTATGGCTTAAGTTTCAGAACAACCACTGAAATTTTGGTTGAGAGTCTTAGCTGAAAAGGACATGTCACCATCACCAAAGATTAGGGGAACTCATGGGCTCTCAGACTAAGGCACTTAAAATAAAGGTGTCTTGTCGCTTGTAAGGTGTCTCTGCTTGGCCACAAGCCCTGTCTGCATCACTTCCCACCATGCTGATGGATTTGAAGTTACTAGGTGGAAAGGAGATTTTGGGTACTTAAAATAAAGGCAAAACCCTGCAGAAAAATCACAGAATCACAGAACATTAGGGACTGGAAGGGACCTGAAAAGACCATCTAGTCCAATCCCCCCACCACAGCAGGGTCACCTAGACCAAGTCACACAGAAACACATCCAGGCGGGTTTTAAACATTTCCAGAGAAGGAGACTCCACAACCCCCCTGGGCAGCC
>JAOXOE010027558.1:0-18103 GCA_028565055.1 Phoeniculus purpureus | reverse complement strand
AACAAATTCTTTCCTGTGAGGGTGGTGAGATGCTTGAACAGGTTGCCCAAGGCAGCTGTGACTGCCCCATCCCTGGCAGTGTTCAAGGTCAGATTGGATGTGGCCCTGAGTAACCTGATTCAGTGAAGGTGTCCCTGCCTATGCAGGGGGGCTGGAACTAGATGATCTTGAAGGTCCCTTCCCACCCTGGCCATTCTACGATTCTATAAAAGAAAGAGAATCTTTCTGTAGAAACTCAGGATGATTTGTAAGTGGCAAAAAAAAAAAAAGGTTCTTTTGTTGCAACAAAATAAATTAACCTTCTGTTACTGTTAATTAGGATAATTAAGTGGTGCACAAAGACTTCCCCTCTTGTTACTGCTCCCAAAAAGACAAGTTATTTTGAAAGAACTTCTATATCAAGTAAGCTGCTGCTTTACAGTTCAGTTTTCTACTTTAAAAAAATGTAATTGTGGCAATGACTGTATGCTTAACAAAATAATAAAGAATAATTAAATAAATAAATGTTTTGGATTTCAAAAACAATTACTGTTTTCAGACATGAGGCAGTGACTTGGTTTGGGGTGTCACCCATTCAAAAACTGGTCATGACTGGGGATTGCCTGACCCAAGCCCCTGCGCAAAGCAGGGTCACCAGCAGTGGACTGCTCGGGGTTGTGGCTAGTCAGGTTTTGAAAAGCCCCCCATTAGGTGACTGGATTCATAGATTCCATCCTCCTGAGTCCTCTCTCCTCCCAGCTAATGGTTCTTAGTCATTTAGGGAATGGTGTGAGCAGGATTTGCCTAAGTCCATAGATGTATGTATGTGTTTCACCACTTGGTCAGCATGTATGTAGTTACACTACTAGCACACACAGAGAAATTATAAACCTGACTGATAACTGTCATTGACTTAAATTTGCATGTAAGATATTAATATCTCCTAACATTTCCTGTTTTCTCTGTTGTTGCCCTCTTTTCCAGCTTTCCAAATGCCACTGGCTTTTCATCTCCTGGTTAATCTCATAGTTACCTGTGGATTTCTCTAGAACAAATCGCTTCTGGAAAAAACAAAAAACCCTCGCAAACATCTCTGTATGGTAAAAGTTGTAAGGATTAGAATTTCATCTGAGACCTTGGAATACCACAAAGCGGCATATCCAGATTGTATCCCACAATCAAACTCACCTATGGAGTCCCAGTTCCTTCATTTGCTTAGAACATTCAACTAATAACCACATAATTGTTCTCTAAACTGCAGAATGTAGAGATTTGTAAGTGACCTGTACGTTGTAAATTAGAATGAATTGAAATGAATTGTACTCATCAATTTCCTGTGGTTTTATTTGGAATTGCACACCAGTTTGGCATTTTTGCAATACGGATTTTACACAGAATACGCTCTTAAAATCTTCAGCTGGTACCTCTACCTAAACAGCTCAATCCCAGTTAAGCCTTTAATGTTCTTTGCTGTCACTAGAAGAAATTCAATAATTATGTAACTGTGTTATTCTACTTTCTGTCTAACAGAATTCACAGCAGATAAGAGTTATTTTTTGAAAGAATTTGAGGTTATGGTTACTTACTTTTCAAGATACTTGATGAAAACTCCAGTCTGTTGAATTTACATGTTGGAGAACACCTAAAATATCCTCTTGCATCAAGAGGGATGAGCTTAGTGCTATTTATAAGATTCTAAATTTGATCTTGGAACAGATGCATATGAAAGAAAAAAAAAATCTCACAACCTGTCAATAGCATGACCAGCATTTAACAAGAGCTAACAACAATAATCATAAAGGGATAGGAATCTTCAAGGAAAGCAGAAGAAAATGAACAAACACTGTTCTATACATTTCAACCCAACAATCTAGACTGTAGTTTAGAGCTTCCTTCTTAAGTAGGTATTTGTGACGACCTTGTGGGAGCCCTCATGAGCTGATATTAAAAAGTCATAGCAACGTGTAGTAAGTTACAAACTTGAAGAGCTGAGACTGAGGTTGGACATGAAGAACAAATTCTTTCCTGTGAGGGCGGGGAGATGCTGCAACAGGTTGCCAAAGGAAGTTTTGGCTGCCCCATCCCTGGAAGTGTTGAAGGCCAGGCTGGATGCAGCCCTGGGTAACCTGGTCTAGTGAAGGTATCCCTGCCTATCCAGGAAGGTTGGAACTGGATGATCTTTAAGGTCCCTTACAACCCCAGCCATGCTGTGATTCTAAGACTTGTTAAATTAGCAGGGCAAATACAGGCACTTTGAGGTATGTTTCCAACTGATGCTCCCGCAGCATGTGCCATGAGACATTTCTAGTGGATATCAGAGACAGCTTCTGAGTGGGTGCCTCTTGAGGAGAACCTGACACTCCCCAGGACTGCAACTGAGAAGGAAGAATGAAGGTCTATCTACCTATCTATGTAGGTCCATCTGCTGGTTCAAGGCCTGCATTGCATTCTCCAAGCACATCCCGTGTTCCTTTGCTTCTCCAGAAGGGAGCTCATGTTCATGTTCAAAATAGTGTCCTGCAGGGCAGCACCCACTACACTAGGATCAGGGCAAATCTTAATACTTACAAGACAGGGACCCCTGCTGTGCTTTTTGAGGGCCTTTATTGAACAGGTTGGCATCAGATTCATCACAAAGTTTTTAATGCAATGCCTGACCCATTGTGAATAAAACATTAGGAACCTCTGTTCTACAGCCCTGGCTACTAGAAAACTTGTAGCACAGTATAGATTTTGAAATAGGATTTAAACTTCAAGACAGCTTTTATCTTTACCCATGCTCCAGTATCACATGGTTAACTGCTCAACACAAGTGTGGGTCTTTTCACTTACTGACTGAACAGTGTCCCAGCCAGTGCTTGGGATGGTTAATTTAAGGATTGGGCCATTAAATGGGATGCATTATGAGGCCACTAATCTATGTCTCAGGTGCACATCAAATTCTTTGAGATCAAATTCTTTGGGGGGTCTGGAACTGTCTTATGAAGAGAGGTTGAGAAAATTGGAACTTTTTAGTTTGGACAAAATAAGGCTGTGAGGGGATTTAAACACTGTCTATAAATACACGGGGGGTGGGTGACAAGAGGAAAGGAAGACTCTCTTTTCAGTGGCGTCAGACAGGACAAGGGGTAATGGATGCAAGCTTGAATGCAGGAAGTTTCACCCTGAGATGAAGAAAAACTTCTTCACAGTCAGAGTTATTCAATATTGGAATGGGTTTCCCAGGAAAGCTGTGGAGTCCCCTTCTCTGGTGATGTTTCAGACCTGTCTAGACACAGTTTTTTGGAGCTGATTTAGGCTTTTTAGGCAGTTCTGCTTTTCAACAATTTGTATCCTGCTTAAGCAGGGGGGTTGGACCCAACAGCCTTTGAAGGCCCCTTCCAACCCATTTGACATCCAAACGACTCCCATTTCATTTGGAGAATAATCAGGACAGTGTACAATGCCATGGAAGAATTACAATATAGGTGCGTTTGTAAATAAGAAAAAAACCCAAGTGTTCCAAGTTTTCACTCTACAGCTGTAGAAAAACGTAACGTTTGTTTCTGCTAATTAAGGGTGATCTCAGTGTGGTGTTGATTACAGACTCCCTCATGGTCTTGAACTCCTCTCCTGTCATTTCCAGGGTAAAAGTTCATACTGCTACACCCACCAAGGGGAACTTTTGATTCCAATCCTTACCAAATTGCTAACCTCCATAATGTCTAATCATCTCAGTTCAGAAAATAAGATATTGTTCATGCCAAATCCGTTGGGACAACGACATAAGGTTAACTTCTGTCCTTCAGGAAGGCACGACAGCTGCCGTGCCCAGCTCTAACAACACGTGCTTGCTCTCCAAAGAGCAGACAAAGCTCTTCAATTTTGTAACTCAAACTGGTTACAGACTTGAAGAGGAGGGATTTAGGTTGGACATGAGGAATAAATTCTTTGCTGTGAGAGTGGTGAGATGCTGGAAAAGGTTGCCCAAGGAATCTGCGGCTGCCTCATCCCTAGAAGTGTTGAAGGCCAGGTTGGGTGGGGCCCTAGGTAACCTACTCTAGTGAAGGTGTCCCTGCCTACACAAAGGGTTTGGAACTAGCTGATCTTGAAGGGCCCTTACAACCCTGGCCATTCTATGGCTCTAAGACTCCACTCCTGATATGAAACAGGAAGCTCCAAGCTAGTCTTACGAGTTGGCAGAGTCACTTATTGGCAAGGCTGGAATTAAAGGAGAGCTTTGAATTCCAAGCTGCTTATCACAAGTTGCCATACCAACTCCTGATCCCTCCAGCTAAATTCACATTACAACATGTTATAATTCTGATTTTAAATCTTAGAAGAACTAGTCAAAGACATTTGTTGATCTAGAGACAACAAGAAAGTTTAAGAAAATCAAGACTAAATTAATCCACCATTTCATCAAGTGCTAAATGAGATGCCCTGAGTAATTATTGGCCTGTCACCATGAGATTAAACCTAGCAAATTATGGATTCAAATAATAAATAACCGAATCAATGAATACAATCAACATGGGCTTTTGGAAGCTACCTCATTTCAAACTAATTTGTTTTCTAACAAGATTTGTGGTTGGGAAAGGTAAGCACAGATCACCTATTATTTATACAAGACACTTAACTTGATTTTGCTTCAATAAATCCAGAGCCATCCCTGCTTAATGGGACAACCGTTATACTGATTAAGTAAGTGCTATTTCATGTGCCTTGAATGCAATTGTAAAGGAAGAGAGGGTTTCTAATGGTGCCTTAGTGGACAGAAGCTTTATGAACCCCAACTAGTAGTCACAGACAAAAAATCCAGCAAACAAAGCCAGTCACAGGGTGTTTTAACCGGAAGCTCTTAGAACAAAAACAGACAGCAAATAAAAATAGGGTTCCTGAAGCTACTAGTCAATGATAAAATAAAACTCAGGGCAGAAGAAATGGAATATTTTCATAAGAGCAGCTGCTGTTGACCACAAGAGCTGTTTCTCCACCAGTACTTCCAGATTTTCTGCAATGGGACATGTGATGATCAGATACAGAGCCGAGAGACATGGCTTAAGAGGGTTGCTTACTGGTTGGTCTCAATGATGTTAAAGGTCTTTTTCAACCTAACCAATTCCATGATTCTACATTATATTTAATGATATTTCAATGCTGGTGGAGAATTAACTCAATAACACGCTATGGCATTTGTTTATCTAGGATTGCAAGCTAGATAGCTGTATTTGGCCTGGCTGAGGAAGAGTTCATTTTCCACAGCAGCCCTCATAGTGCTGTGCTTTGCATCAGAAGCTAGAAAGCTGTCGGTGACAGAGTAGTGTCTTCAGTACTGCTAAGCAGTGCTTGCACAGCATCAAGGCAGTCTCTGCAACATTATCCCCTCCTCCAGTAGGCTAGGGTGGGCAAGATCTTGGCAGGGGATATAGCCAGAACATCCAGCTCAAATTCACTGAAGAGACATTCCATACCACATGGTATGTGCTAAGTAATGCATGTTAAGAGAAAGGCTGAGGAGTGGGGGCATTAGTTATTCTGACATTTGTCTTCCAGAGCAACCACTATGCATACTGAAGCTCTACTTCCCAGCATGTGGCTGGATATTGCCTGCTGAAGGGAAACAGAGAATAAGTCTTTTGTTTTCCTTTACTTCTACACAAACCCTTTGCTTTTGCTGCATTAAACTGACTTTATCTTCACCTATGAGTTTTCTCCACCTTAGTTTCTTGTCCTGTTGAGGAAGGGAGTGATACAGTAGTTTCATGGACATCTAGTGTCCAGCCAAGATCAACCCACCACAATACTATGGGTTCTATCTAATCTTCAAGTCAATGAATAAGAAATTATATTACCTGAGGGTAGGTCTGAACAATAAATAAACCATTCTGATGTGGAAAAAAACCAATAATGCTGAATAGAATCAGAAACGGGCTAAGAAAACTGGATATGTTCATGATCACAACAGCTACAGCAAAGACTAAATGGTCAAGTTTTCTGCAAAAGGAGCACCCAGTAGATACTTACTGCTACAGCTCAGAAGATTGAGCAATGGGATGCCTGAGCTGAGCATTTCCTCAGGTACAACATGTCCAGGTCATCACTGCCCTGTTGCATTAGAGAAGACTGCAATGCTTGCGTTAAAATAAGGAAAATAGAAATTGAATTGAACGTGAATATAGCCTCACTTGGACTGACAGGTACACAGGATGTTAATAGTCTATGGAAATGAATGGTTTGGATGAGATCTATCAAATAATCAGAAATAGAAATTAAAATTGAAGCCACGACTATAAAAAAGATGAACAGAGTTGATGAACTGTATTTTCCATCTTTCCTGAAAAGGCAAATAGAAAATGTGGAGGAGAATTGAAATACTACCAGTTTTCATAAGCTTACTGTTAATTTTGAGCTTTTTTGACAAAATGGGGTAACAATTGAAATATTTTTTTAAATCTCTGGTAGAATTAAAACACAATTAGATAGCACAAAATTAAATGGGGTAAGATAGAAAAGACTATAGAATTCTGGCTATAGAGTCAGCTATGTAACCCTACAGTAATTACTCTAAGTAAACACATGAGCATAGCAAATCCATTATAATAATCAACCTATTATTTTGTATTTTTTCCAAATGTAGACGTTAATCACATTAAGGATTAATTTAGTAACCCTTAAGCTTAATTACTTATATTTACAGACCTCATTAATAATTGTATAAGTAGGACCTTATTAAAATACATTACTAAAGATGAAGAAAATTTAATTGCAAAGAAATATACCATTTACTGTATCTATGAAATACTTTATATTACTAATTAATTTGGTAAAAGATATCTTCTAAATTAATTTTATGCCTAAAGGCTTCAGAGACATCTACTGTGAGACCCTATTTTTCCCTGTGTCAGGTCTTCAGAGAATGGGTAACAGGGAAAAAAGAATCAAAAGTGAGATCCAAAGCTGTTAGTGTTTTCCTTTTTTAAGGTGAATAAGCTTGTTAGACTTCAATAAACAAGTGATGGGTTATTATTGTTATTGCTGAGGCTGGAAAAGCCCTCTGAGCTCATCAAGCCCAGCCTGTGACCTAACATCATCACCACAGTGGCCAGATCAGGGCACTAAGGGCCACAGCCAGTCTGTACTGAAACACCTCCAGGGATGGAGAATCCACCACTGCCCTGGGCAGTCCATTCCAGGGACCGACCACCGTTTCCATGACGAAGGGCTTCCTAACA
The DNA here is from genome assembly GCA_028565055.1 of Phoeniculus purpureus. Classification (NCBI taxonomy): domain Eukaryota; kingdom Metazoa; phylum Chordata; class Aves; order Bucerotiformes; family Phoeniculidae; genus Phoeniculus; species Phoeniculus purpureus. The sequence goes on along the minus strand of JAOXOE010027558.1, from coordinate 10,910 downwards.
TCCAAACTAACCCCTCCCTGGTGCAGCTTCAAGCCCTGCCCTCTCCTGTTGCTAGTGGCCTGGGAGAAGAGCCTGACTCCCACCTGACTACTGCCTCCCTTCAGAGAGTTGTAGAGAGGGAGAAGGTCCCCCCTGAGTCTCCTCTTCAGGCTGAACACTCCCAGTTCTCTCAGCCTCTCATTAGACTTTCCCATCAGTCTCATTGCACCTCTGGACCCACTCAATCTCTTTTTTGAAGAGAGGGGCCCAGAACCTCTCCCAGTGTTCGAAGGGAAGCCTCACCAGTGTCCAGTACAGGGTGAGAATTATATCCCCACTCCTGCTGGCCACACTACTGCTGATACAAGCCAGGATACCATTTGCCTTCTGGGTCACCTAGGCATACTGCTGGCATGATTTTACTTATCCATACCCAGTAGCAGTCAAAAAGATGACTCCACTGAGTTTCGTTTCTGTTCCTTTGAGACAGTGACCAGATATGGATATCTAGATAAAAAACATAAGCAGGTGTATAATGTATGTGTCTTAGGAGAGAAAAGAACTTGAGAGAAACTTTAATTCTATGGTGTCACAACTAACAGAGCCTGACTGAACCCATCTGTCTCTGGAGGGGCTCAAAATACAGGCAGACACGGTGTTTCAGGAGATGTTTTGGTGGTTAGGGACTGTAGGGTGGATGGTTGGACCTGATGATCTTGAAGGTCTTTTCCACCCGGAATGATTCTATGATATAAAAAATATAATTATTTTTTTTTTACTCTTTGGTAGAGCTTTTGCTCGGTAGATTGCAAAGTGTTTTGTGCAGGAAGCAGGTATCACTGCTGTTGTTGAATATGGAGTTTAGGCAATTTTATTAAACTTACTAAGCCAACAATACAGCTAGACATGGATTTTAGATTTCTGAGACCTACACCAGAACTGTTTCTACTATTCATAGGACTGTTGGTTCTGTGGCCAAGCTTTAGAATAAAACATAAAATTATTTAAACAAACATAATTAAAATATTCAATATTTGAGAAACAGATTGCATAGTACTCTTAGCAGAATATCAGAACTGCAAGATTGCATCCTGCATAACGAGAATAATTCTCCAGAATTTGACTGGGAACAGGAGAGGTGCTGATGTTTTAGCAAAAAAAGCCTCTCCTTTGTGGAGGTCACAAAGTTCCTAAGGAAAAACTCCAATTATTTCATAAGAACACAGACACCACAGGCTCTGTAAGCTACAAAGGTTTCCAAAGAGGGGCTACAGCACTGTGGGTCGATAACCTAGCAGCCATCAAAGGGAATGTTAACTCCAGAAAGCTAGCTTTACCTTTTGGATAAAACCAGATGAAGCTGGTGTTGTTAAAGGCCTTCTCAGGTAAAGTTTCAGCATACTTTTGCGCCCACAGTAATTATACACAAGGGGTTGTAGCCAGAACAAGGTTGGAACCAGACCTCAGAACAAAGGCGATTTGTAAACACAGTCACTAGACTTCCAGAGATATTTCCTGCTTTGCTGGCGTTACTTCACGTAGATAGAGGCTGCACGGGACAGAACTGTTTGTTAACAGGTTGTCACCATTTTGCTGCTACAGAACAGAAGGAAAGGGAAGATGAAATAAATCCAAAGCTTGGAAATAAGCCTAACTCACCAGAGAAAGTCTTTGCTAATAATTAATCTGGGCATCTTAATGAATTTCTGTTTAGCTAAATATATCCTGACCTTGCCAGAAGTCAGAGAGATGCCACACACGTCCTGCAAGCTACTAGTAGGAAGAAAGGGGATAAGAGCACAGATCTGCTGGCCGTAGAAAAGCCTTTCCTGGGCTCAGACCAGTGGGAATACCCTTTTGGAGTACCTTTAATACTTATATCCACTATGAACAATACTTTCTTTTCTGCTCAGAAACATTTTCTTCACTTGCAACTTTTTATCAGTAACCATCAAAAAGGTTTCAATTGTCCCTTCTCCACAGCTGGATGGATCTTGCTATCTAACACAGATAACTTAATGAGAGAGAAAAGCAATTAAAATTAGGATTAATGACCTTGGTCTGCTCTATGCCTGCGGGAAAAACAACAATAGCAAAAACCATAGAATACGTTCCTCCAGATAAGGTTCAGATACCCTGATACACGCTGTCATTCTCAGGGCTGTCCCATAGATTGGGACCTCATGTTTAACCACTAAAGAGCTGAAACGTCCTTCTTGCTTCCAGAAAGTAAGACCTTCAGAAGAGTTGGTGAGCCAAGCCTGCATGGTCTCAGTAAATAGCAGCTCCTGCTAACGAAGGGAGAATAGTGGTTTGGGCAAACCATTAAATTCAAGGAGATGCTTCTTACATTCTTACTGCTTTCAGTTACAGTTTCAAATTATCCTAAACTACATATTTAATCAATGGGAAGACAGCGGTGGGTCAGCTCAGGTTGTGTTCTACTAGTTGTATGTGGAAAATAAAGAGAGGCCCTTTGCTGTGGGTAATGAAATTAGCCATATTCAGCTGTATATATCCTCTCTGGTTTTCTCAGATTTAAGAAAAATTTGTGTTCCCATCAATCTCCAGCTTTCTGTTACAATTATATATAGCAGTACAAAGTACGAACTGAGCTGCAAGATGAGACTGATGGCTTTTTGGGGGGAAAACCTAGCAGATCCTGGTTCACCAAAGTGTTGAGAGGTATCGTACAGCTGTGAGGGTAGCTAAGATGATCAGAAGGCAATGATGAAACAGATTTGCACTACATAAATACATCAGATATGGCTTTACTAAGTGCACTGCTAAATGCTCAAGCCATGCAATGACAGGCTGGCTAGCTCATAGTCAAGGAATCCGTGAAACAGAGACAGCTAGCACATACATGTCTTGGAAGAAAGCCTGATGCACTAGTGGCTGCAGCAGATGATGAGTGACTTATTTACAGTGACACCAAAGGAAATACCTATTTCCTAGGAGAATTTAATAACAATGATTTCCTCAGATCAAATATAAATTGAGACAAAAGGCCACTGCCTTACAGAAACTGAAAGGACACCAAGTGCTTAACAGGGTGAAGTAACTCAGAAATCATCTTTGGGAGGTCGAAATGGACTGAGAGAACTGTTAATGTTAACTAAAAGTACAGAGGGTCATGAAAATTGAGGGAGTATGTTTTCCATCTGCCTTCAAACCTGACCTTGGGAATTGCTGACTTGGACAACATAGCTGTAGCTGCTTGTAAAGAAGCTGCATATGCCAAAAACCCTGCTGAAGTTGAAAGTGAGCTGCATCCTTTGGTTTCCTCCCCTGTATTTATAAGGCCAAGAAGCCTGGGAAAAGATAGACATCTGACTTCAAGTCATTTTCTCCATGAATCCATCCCTTTATTATAATTTTAATATACATCACAGATTAAATAACATTTTTTTGGGGGGGTTAGAGCAGTGAGTGACTGATTATCAGGTCGTCTTCTCCTCCCTGTTCTGCTCTAATGAGAGTTGGCTATCTTCCATGAAGTCTCAAAGACAATAATACAAATTAACTACTTTCTCTGTAGACTTTTATTATGAAATAAGACAAAAATGCCAATTATCACTTGTACATCACAGCTTCTACACTTTGCAAAGTGTATACTACTAGCAGGTACTCTCATTGTGAGGTACTGCTGATAGCTGAAAGGTATTGCTGCTTCAGTGACTCTGGGCAGTCTGTTCCAGGGATTCCCCTACCCTCAGATTCAAGAACTTTTCCTTATGTCCAACCTATCACAAAATTATATTTTACAACAGCTTTATCCAGATAATTTGCATACAAAACTTTTTAGAGCGTGGCCTCACAAACTCTGCACCATTAATATTGCTTTTCAGCAACTCCTGAAACATTATCAGTTCCAGAACAGGAGCAGAGAACAAGTGTGATTCAACTTTTAAAGAGGGCAATTATAGACCTGTCAACAAGATGTCAATCTTATGCAAAATACTGGAATGCATGATGCAGGACTATAATAATTAAAGGAGGATAATGTCATTACTGCCAATCAGCCTGGATTTATGACAAATACATCCCATCAAAGTAATTTGATCTCTCATTTGAAAGGTTATAAGACAGGCTGACAGAGGTGGAAGATTAACACTGTCAATATAAAACACATATAATTTGATACAGCATGTGACTTGGATAACAGCACTATTTGGTTCTGAAATTGCAGCAAAACAGCTTTTATGCTGCACATCACATGGATTAATATACTTGTTAGGTCTCAAAAGAACATTAAGAAGAGACGATCATCACATATGTGTGGTTCTAGAGGAAGTCTGGCAGAGTTTTTCTTGCTTGTATACAATACTTATTATGACATCTGGGAAACAAAGTAATTTCTAATAGACTTCAAAAGTACACAGACTGATGATTACATGGATAATGAAAAGGACAAGTCAGTGTTGCAAAGCAACGCAGATTCTATCATAAGGTTGCCATTATCAAACCTGGTATTTGTGACGTGACCAAAGGTAGTTACTCATGTAGGAACAAAGAAAGGTTGTTGGGGTTGGACTAGATGACTGCTAGAAGTCCCTTCCAACCCAATACATTGATAAAGCAGTCTCTGCTTACATGGTGGCAGCATCAGCTTCAGAAGCCTTGTGGCAAAACAATTATCCTTGAATACATAAACAAGTCAATAATGAGGATACTACCAGGCTATACCAGCAGCCTTTCCTCATCAAAAGATCATTAATAAGAACAACACAAATATGACATGGAAATTAATTAACCAGGAAACAGAGGAAAACAATCAGAGAAATGTTATTCATACAATTAAAACCTCCAAGAGCTTAGGTAATTCTTTGTAAGCCAGGCTAAGGTAAGAATGCATACAGGACAGAAACTTTCATGATAGTCTTTCATGATGGTCTGGCAACATGCAGCAGAGTAATTCAGAATAGAAATAAATCCACTTTTGTAAAGACTGAAAACTAGGCATCTGTTCTAGTCATTATCCCATGTGGCAAGAGATTCTGCATCACTGACAGCCTCCTAACTCAAGACTCCTTGCTTTTTATTAATTATAATAGTGTTCTAGTGCAAAGAAGGATTAATCCAGGAAGTTGTAAAAACCTTATTATGTAGAGGTGAAACATAAAGGACATAATTAATTTTTGCTCAGCCTTTTTATCCAGAGACAGACACATCATGCTTCTTCAGTATTTCAAAATGTCTAGGCTGAACTTTATGTTAGTTTCATTCACTTCATTAAATGCATACTTGATCTATTCAGCACATTATAATACATCACTTACAAGATATGCTCTAAGATTTAGAATATTCCTGTGTTTTGCCAATTACATTACGTAACATAACATATGTTATATGTTTCTGTTGATAGATTCAGCTATCAACAGAAAATAAGGGTAGATTTTATTCTCCATCTCTACAGGGCATAGAAACGAAACAGCATGACCAGCAATGGAGGAAGCAAGTGAAGCAACAAACCCACTTCCTGCAGGTGCAACAGAAAGCAAACTGACCCAAAAATTCAGCAGAGACATCAACCACAGCCCATGTTTTGCCACAGCCAGACAAAGACCACCACAGAAAATACCTGAGGAATGCATATCGCAGTTGCTCACGCTGGTCCAATTCAAATGTTTAGATGCTGGAGTGAGTCCAAAGAAGAGCAATGAAGCTGGTGAAGGTCATGGAGGACAAGTCTGATGAGGAGAGGCTGAGGAAACTGGAGTTGTTTAGCTGGAGAAAACGATATTGAAGGGAAACTTTCTTGCTCTTTACAGGTCTCTGAAAGGAGGGTGGAGAGAGGTGGGGGTTGTCTCTTCTCTCAAGTCACTAGTGATAGAACAAGAGGAAATGGCCTCAAGTTGTGCCAGAGGAGGATTAGATTGGACATCAGGAAGAATTTCTTCCCTGACAGAGTGGTCAGGATCAGGATCAGGCTGATGAGGGAGATGGTGGAGTCTCCATCTCTGAAGGGGTTCAAAAAAGGAGTAGATGTGGCCTTAGGGAACAGGATTCAGTGAGCATGGTTGGGTTGCGTTGATGCTTGGACTTGATGATCCCAGAGGTCTCTACCAACCTTAAGGATTCTATGATTCTATAATTCTGAAGTACCGTATTTCTAGTAAGTATAATATAGAAAATGAATGTTTAAAATTACAAAAATAAAGTTTTCAATAAAATGAAAAATCACCGTTGTTCGGTTAAGTTACACATTTCATTACATACTTCCACTCTCTAGAGGGTTAGGGCTAGCATGTTGTTTGGTACCACTCACAGGAAGTGGAAGCATTCCTTCTTTTATTATTAGACAGGCTATAATAATATCAGATGTTTTCTTTCACAGACTAACTCTGACATTTCTGAAACCTACATCAGAAATCCCAGTGAGATGGAGCATGTGAGAGAGATGAAGCAAATACATGTAAACTGAGCAGTGACCCTAGGCCTGTTTTCCTAGGCAGGACACCTTAAGACAAAATTTTAAAGAAAGGAGAGAACACACAGACAGTAATAAAAGCTAGACTAGGAAACATGGGCTAGAAAAACACCTACAAAAGACAATGTCAACCCACAGAGACTGCGAGAGAAACATGTAGAAAAATATCTAAGAATATAACATTTGTTTGCTGCTAGAATTTTACGAAGTGTATCTACAAAGGCCGGATGGGCTACACGTTGGCAAAACAGCAGACACACAAGGCATGGGTAAGACAAGTAAGGGTGTCTTTACACAATCAGGAAGGTGGTTCCTCAAATATATCCTGATGAGGGCTGTAAACTTGGGCTATATGGTCTGGTAGATGGGGCATTAAATCAGGTGATCTGGCACTATAGCTTATAGGGGCCCATGAGCATAGAGCCATAGCTTGCTAGACTGATTTACAGTTGTAAACCAAGCTGTTCTCGTGAAAACACAGTTCCAAAACCACAATTTGTGTTCTCCATAGAGAATTAATAGCACCTAGGGAAGAACACCCCACTTTACAACAGTCGAGATCTCCTAAGAATCGTTGCCAGGACATCAGGCACCACTGACGAGGCAACAGCTGAGCTGGTTTTGGCTTATTTAGGTTTTTTTTTTTTAAACCAGAAGCCAAGGGAACGCCCTGCGGAAGGCTCTCCTCTGGGATTTCTACACTAGGGGCTGGTGGAGGAGGCAGAGCCCCCACCCACGCAGGCGCGGAAGCTGCAGACCGACAAGACGGAAGCGGCCGCCCCCCGCCGTAGCGCGCAGGACCGGGGCACTCGGGTCGCTTCCGCCGCCAACGCCGATCGGTTCCGGGGCACCGTTGCCATCGGTGCCGGCGCTGCCGCGGGGAGCGGAGCAGTGGGTGGCTAGATGGGCGTGAGCCCGGCCCCCAGCGCCATGGCCGCAGCTGGCAGAAGGGCGATGCGATGGGCCCTTCTGCGGAGCCTCCGTTCAGCCGCCGCCCTTCCCCGGCTGGCCGCGGGGCCCAAGGCGAGCGAGCGGCCCTACAGCTCCCGCGGCAAGGTGGGTGCGGGACTGCCCGCGCTGGAGGCGGCCCAGCCGAACTGGTGGTTGTGACCTCCGGGCCAGGGGCTGACCTGGCCAAACTTGGTAACATTGAGCAGGGCCGGGTGTAGGTGCTGCATCTGGAGAGGAGGAACTCTGTGTCCCAAGACAAGTGGGGACTCTGTTGCTTGAGACCAGCTCTGGGACTCCAGGCTGACCATAAGCCAGCACTTCTTATGGCCAGGGCGGCCAGTGGACTGCTGGGGCGCACAGTGCAGCCAGTAAGTCGAGGGAAGTTCTCCCCCTCTAGTCAGCCCTGGTGAGGCTGTGTCTGAAACACTAACCAGTTCTGGGTTCTGCAGTTAAGGAAGGACAAAGAGCTACAGAAGAGAGGCTGGCACAGAGTTACCAAGGTGATCAGGGGCTGAAGCATCTTCCTTATGAGAGGAGGCTGAGAGGGGATTTCATTAATGCTTATAAATATCTTAACTGTGGGTTTCAGGAGGATGGGACCAGGCTCTTCGTGGTGCTTGTCAGTGACAGGACAAGGGGCTATGAGTACAGACAGAAGCACAGTATGTTAATTTAAGCATAACTTTAGGGATGACAGAGCTCCAGAACAGGCTGCTTAGAAAGGAGAAGCAGTAAGAACCAAAGAAGTCAGGCTGGTTTTGTGCAGGTCTTCAGCTGAGCCAAAGTAGCTTCCTTTTCTGCAAAGCCTGTTTGTTTCTTAAAAGGTCACTGCTACCTGCTGCTAGGTAGTGTTATTATATTCCTACAAAGCTTGTGAAGAATTAGTCCTTAAGGGTTCCGTGAATCCAGTTTTCATCATCCTAAAATTCAGTATTTATCAAATTTGAAACGGCTTTAGTTTTCCAGCTCCCTTTATGCATAAGGACATAGTACATTTCACAACACTTTCCAGTGGATTATCCAGAATAATAAATAAATACACATGCACATAACCAAAGTTTGTGAAAATAAATGTTTGTTTTGCAGGAAAAAATAGATATGTCAACATATCCTGTGGAAACGATTAGAAACTTCAGTATCATAGCTCATGTAGATCATGGCAAAAGTACGCTAGCAGACCGCTTGTTGGAAATTACAGGTGAGAGTACTCATTTTACACTGTCCTTTCTTGACCTGTAAGATCAGAAAATCCCAGAATGATTGAGGCTAGAAAAGTCCTCTGAGCTCATCAAGCCAGACTAGGACATAACATCACCATAGCAGCCAGACTAGGGCACTAAGGGCCACATCCAGTCTGTCCTTAAACACCTCCAAGGAAGGGGACTCTACCCACCACTGCCCTGGGCAGTCCATTCCTGGGTCTGGTCACCCTTTCCATGAGGAGGGGCTTCCTAAAATGAGGTGTTGAATTTCTGTAGCTTTATTTATTACTAAAATTTCAAATCTCTTTGCTCCTATAGAGTCAGGTCACTTGTGCTTTTAGTCTGCCAGTTGTGTAATGGATGTGAATGTGATGTGCTTTCTTTTTGGTTTAGCTCTCCCTACACGTAAAGGTCAAGAAGTGTGTAGTTCACACAAGAAAGTATGTGTTTTGGAAGGAGTGTAATTCCTCGTTTAGGATGCTACTCTTGCAATTCCTGACCATTCTTTAGACCAGAACACAGGTTTGTGATGTTTACTGAGAGTGTTTGGTTTGGACGGACAGGGATAATCGTGATCTGGGAATTTTGGAGACGTAGTAGTTTTCAAAAGCATTACTGACTCAAGGAGGAGCTTCAGCTGTTTATACTTAGATGGAAGTAATGAGACCTCCTGTTCTGAGCAAGACATAAACAATCGGTGAGGCTCACTGGTGGTGCTGAAGTTCACTGGTGCCAAAGTGGGTGTGGATGGTGCTGCATTGCAATACAGAGCCTCATGTTGGTTTAGATTTAGTGTGTAGAATACCTGCTAGCAATTAAGTGTAAGTTTCTGGATTTGCAGCTGCTACATAGACTAGCTTTTTCCTTGTTAAGCATGTGTGGGGTTGTGTTGTTTTATTCTTTAAGAGTGTTTATTTTATGGGAGTGCTTCTTGGACCTCAGTGTTTTTATTTCTGTTATTATGGCTAAAGAAAACTATCCCTCTTTAAAGGGATAGTGAGAAAGAGAAGTGCTGAGGGGTCTTCATAACTGTAAGTGGCTCCAAAACAAGGCTTTCCTTGGAAGAGAGAGACAGAGTTTGCCTCAGAGGGTTCTCTGAGGTAAGGTGTAAAGCAATTGCTTGTGTTTCCCAAGAGGAGACTTGTTTTAGGGCAAAGCCTGAAGTAGTTACTCTGAAACACCCTTTGGAAGAATCCTGCTTTTCTCATTTCAGAGGTGAGCAAAACAAGACCTAGGACAGAAGATTTTGGTCACAGTTATTCTTTATGATGGCCTTCTATGTATTACTGTAGGTAATTGATGCATGTGGTAGAGTGGAGTTTCATGTTTGGGTTTGTCAAGCTCTGTGATAATTTACACTTGAGATTGCACTGGGTTGCTCTCCAGTGACAGAAGGCAAAATTTCTTTAAACATCCAAATTATTTAGCACTGAATGGATTCTTCACTACTTCATCATCTCTGTTTTAGAGTCATGTCATGGTTTATGTCCTGCTTATTGCTTTATATAACCTTCTATGTAAGTGTGTTTACATGTTTTTATATATTTAACAGATGTTAAGAGTTGAAACATAATAGTATTTTTAAGTGAAAATCTGTGTTTAATTTAATCAGATGGAAAAGCTTAATTTGCAAGTCCCATATTCTCCTGGTTAATGGCATTTTCAAGAACTATTTATTTTGAGAGCTAATACACTAAATGAGGTAATAAAACTTTTTGCCTTAGGAACGATTGCTAAAACAAACCATAATAAGCAAGTGCTGGATAAACTGCAGGTGGAACGCGAAAGAGGAATTACAGTCAAAGCACAATCTGCAACTCTTTTTTACAATCATGGAGGAGTAAACTACCTCTTGAATCTTATCGACACACCGGTAAGTTCAGTATGCACAATGTTTAAATCACATTAACACTAGATTTCTGCCTTCTTGTGTTTATTTTGTTTCTTTTTCATTTTTTTTTTTTGGTAAGAGTTGTGAACACGTCGGCAAATGAAAGCATCATAACATAGAAATCTTAGCAAAAGACTCAAGAAGTACTTGCAATTGTAAACTCTTGTTTTCCCCACAGGGTCATGTAGATTTCAACTATGAAGTATCACGATCACTGTCTGCCTGTCAAGGTGTCATACTGGTAGTGGATGCAAATGAGGTAGATTTATTGTAATTCTTTTTTACTTAAAATTGCAGCAGTTTCTTTAAGCAAGCTAGAAGGAAGATTAGGTGTGTGTTTAGTTTTTCAATCACAGTTGTGGGATAATTACTGGAAACACCTCCCGTGTGGTTTCCAAGGTGGCAGGTTAAGTTGCCTGGGGAACCATCAGAGGAAGGGATTCCTTGCATACTA
>JAOXOE010027557.1:0-18105 GCA_028565055.1 Phoeniculus purpureus | reverse complement strand
TCAGCCACCATGTTCATCAGATCTTTGATCTGCTCACACCTAACACAGGTGTTGCCCCTGCCATCCTCCATATCCAGCACTCACTGCAACCACCTGCCTGAACTTCTACGTGATTGTGTGTGGCCTGTGTTTGGGTAGCTACTGTTTTTCTACTGGCCTTTGTCCAAGTAGTCACCATGTCTTGTGGTAACGGCCCCATTCTTTTTGTGGATTTTTTTTTTTCTTTTGTTAGTCCCCCCTGTCAGCTAGAAGCCTCCTGTGAAAACAGCCCAGTGAAAACAAGTTTTGGTTTTTCCACAATGAGTAGTAATCTCCACCCCCGCTACATCATCACGTAGCCACGTAGGCACACAGCCCAAGGCTCTTCTCACGAAAAGAGCAAGAACTCACCCCAATCCGGGCTAAGTTTCCTCCATGATTAGATATCTGTGCCTCTTTTGCAGACAGACCAAGGAACTGTTCGGTATCACTTTCAAGGATCTTCGAATTGCTTGCATTTACTACTAGAGCATGAAAGGCAAATCTGTCAAGTGTTTAGAATCTCAAAATCCTATTAACCCACAACTACTTCTTTATTTCTATTCATGTAGTAATCAGTTGTGTAGGCAAAGCACATGCCTGTATGTCTCAGTAACCATATGACAGAATTTACTTCATGCTTTTTGGAACAAATCAGGAACATATTCTGAACTGGAAATACTTGAAAACCTGCGCTGCAAAACTGCAAAGGTACTTCACCAAACTAGCACAGAACACTGTTTCTCAGAAACTGAAGGCTTGTAGATGTAGTTCCAGTGTGTCATAGGTTGAGGCTGGGCTCAAACAGGTGACAGATGCTCTCTTTTAGCTCCACTCCCTCCCCAAAGTCAGAAGAGAAAGGGAATAAGGGAGAGTGACTTATGAATGGAAAAGAAAACTAAAACATCTTTAAATTAAAATATGATGATACAAAGTACATACAAAAGCAATACTGAACCCAACCTCCTGCTGGAAATTATATCACTGTCACCACCAAAGTAGAGTAGTCCCAGACTAGATTCAGCAGCAGACAGAAACCATATACAGGAGGTCAATTCTGGAATGAGGAATGGATAGAATCGTTCTTGGATGCAAGACATTGACGAAGAAAAACATAAAGGGAAAAGGAAAAGAGGGAAGAGAGCCAAAGAAGCCTGACCTTTGTGGTTCTTCAACTCTATATCAAACACTATATATATGGAACGGGATGTCCTGTCGAACAATTTAGGGTCACCTGTCCTTTCTGCTCCTCTCTGCAGATGCAGACTGTGGATTACTATACTCTGTTGTGGTACAAAATATTTAGCAGTGACCTTGGTCTCCGTAGAAACAAGTATAATCAACAGCCTTTCTGCATACCAGTTCTTAGTAGTAACGGTAAACATCAAGTGTAATAAATTGTGGAAGAGTCATAGAATCATTCAGATTGGAAGAGATCTTGAAGATCAAGTTAACATAACTGTTCCAAGCCCGCTGCTAAAGAATGCCCCTAAATTCCATAGCTATCTGACTTTTAAACATGTAATGAACAATGGTTTACTGAGCACATCTGCCAGTTCCTACAACACTCTTGTGTGTATCCCATCTGGACCCACAGACTTGTTTGTACCTAAGCGGTGTAGCAAGTCGCCGTCATTTCCTCCTGGATTACGCAATCCTCATTCTGCTTCCCACCCCTGTTTACCAGCTCAAAGGGCTGGGTACCTAGGGAACAACTAGTCCTACTGTTAAAGATGGCAGCAAAGAAGGCATTAAATAATTCATCTTTTTCTTCATCCTTTCTTATTACTTTTCTTTCAGTAAATAAAGGATGAAAATTCTCCCTATTTTTGTTTTTTTGTTAAGATATTTATAGAAACAATTTTTGTTGTCTTTTGTTGCTAGGTTGAGACCTAATTGGGATTTTGCCCTTCTAATTTTCATCCTGCATTGCTTCACTATATCTTTATAGTCCCCTTGAGCTGCCTTCCTCATACTCATTTCCTCTCTGAGTTCCAGCCAAAATTCCCTGTTCAGCCAGACCACTCTTCAGCCTACTACCATGTCCCTGAGACTTCCTTCTTCAAGTACATCCAGCCTTCCTAGACACCTTTGTCCTTCAAGACTGTCTCCCAGGTGACTCTGTCAATCAGCCTCCTGACTACTTGAGTCACGGAGTCATTCCACCATGTCCCCATTGTGCTGGTGAGACCACAGCCCTGCAGGCACAGGCACGCACGTGTCTAACTCTTCTTGTTAACATCTTCTTCTTCTAACTCTCATTGAGCCCTGACAGTTCAATAGATAGAATCCTTTTCTACCTTTGAAAGAGCTGAATTCCATCAGATATGAGTGCCATGTAAATCTTCCCATAATCAAAGAACCCAAAATTTCTTCAATGGCACCAGTCTCTAAGCCATGTGTTAATGAGGTGTGTTCTATTCCTCTCAGTATTTCTCCTGCCACTGGAGGGGCTGATAAAAACACCACCTGTGCTCCTGATCCTTCTACTAATCACCCTAGCGCCTTGAAATCCTCTTTCATTGCTTTTAGGGTTCTTTCATCAACCTCATCACTGCTAACTTGTAAAAGCAGTTAACAGGAACAATTGGACGTGTTTACCAGGCTAGGTAGCTTCCTTGTAACATCCTCAACATGAAACCCAGAGAGGCAGCAGACTTCCGTGTGGGATAGGTCTGGTCAACACATTGGTCCCTACATTGCCTTCAGAAGGGAATGTCCTACCACAGTCATCGTCCTGTTTTTCCTAACAGAAGCAGTTCTGATCTGAGGAGCTGACTGACTTTCCCTTTGCAACCCCCTGAGTGAAACTTCATCTGTCTTCTCTGTAGCCTGATCCTCAAGATCAAGAGCCCCATACCTGTTGTACAAGGGCAATTGAGAAGATGAGAGATGGACTAAGCAGGGTCCTGTTTCCATTCCCCGCCAACACCCAGGTCCTCTCCTTCTACCTGATGGCAAGAGTGTAGGGATTCCTATGCTCCTTGAGAAGCCTCCATGTATTGCTTTTGCCTCAGGAATGGTAATGTGTGACTTCACCAATCTATCTCCCTCTCACACTCCCTGATGCTCATCAACATTTATACATCCTTTTTAGCTCCACCACCATGCCAAGCAGATCATTCACCTGCTCATACCACAAACAGGTGTTGTCACTGCTGCCCTCCAAGAAAGTGTAAGAGAGAGGTTTTGACACTGCCTGCAGTTGGAGACCTGGACAGTTGCATGTTTGTGTAGGAGCAGCATCTAGGTCTTCACAAGAACCTTCAGCCAAGTCAAGACCATGGTTATGTCACTGGGAGAGTGGTGACCACTAAATATGTTTGCCTCTTAAGCCAGAAGGTTGGCTGTGCCATGTCCACTGTCCTTTCCAGTGCAAATTGACATGCCGCACTCTTCTCACACCCCACACCCTGTTTGGCCATCCTGCTCGCTGTGCCTCTGGGCAGCTGTGGCTTTCTGCCTCCCTCTAGGGAAGGCTTTTATAACTGTGTGGTTTAGCTTCCCTCTCTTTTGACCCCACCTGTGGTGAGTCAAGCCTCCCCGGCAAGTGAATGATGATGCATTTAAAACTCGTTTAGGTCTGCCTGCCTGTGGTGATCCTGCTCTCTACCAATGATTGTTATTCTGGGTTCTAGTCAGTCACCACACCACTATGTGTCAGCTTCAAGAAGCCTTTTCATCACTGTGGAATCACCTAAGGTCCATGCAGACTGGTGTGCACTGAAGCTGCTCTCTTCTCAGCAAGTTTGTCCATGTGAGACCCTGTTGTGAAGCTTTTCACTGAATGATAAGAAAAAAGATAGAAAACAGACACATAAAAAGAGGTTCTGCAATAGATATTATAACCTTTAGTTTCATTTTAACTTTATACTGAATCCTAATTGCCCATACATTGTATCAATAATCTTTGCTACTGTAGCCTGTAAACACAAAACTTTCCTTCTCCATTGTTTGCTTTTCCTTCTGGCTTGAACTAGCTGCCCATTGCTGTCAGAGCTGACTTGCCCTTGAGTCCTGATTGATGCTTTGCTTTTGACTTGTGACACCACAACCAGTGGAGGTTGTACGTGGGGCCATGTTTGACATAAACTGCCAGGCAGCAAGGAAAACTCGTGAACCGGGGTGTGCAATGTTGCAGTCTGCTCACACCATAGTGAGGATACAGAAAAAGCGTTCGGACTTCATGAGGAATTCAATCAGCAAACTGGTTACCCAGCAAAATACTCTAGCAAATTCTGCATCAAAACACCTTGTGTATGAATGAAGCTAGGGATAGTAAAGAAAAAACCCAGTCTTTCTCCAGAGTAGAGGTAAAAGTGGTTCCAATCTGACATTTCTAGAAATCTTGGGTTCCTTGTTGCATTGCTGTCTAGCAGAGCTTATTTTTGGGAAATGGTTTGTGTTGTTTTCTTCGGTTTTAAGTAGGATGGTGGCTTGGCTGTCAAAGATTTTTTTGTGTCTTTGTCAGAGCAGATGAGCAATTATCTGCTGGGCCTAAACACAGGGCAGAGCTGACCTAACCAAGAGTTTTAAAATGCCATGCAGTCAGTGATTAGGGAACCTGGTAGCCAGTAGAGCAGAGAATAAAAAATTCAAATAGAGCAATTTGCTCAGTACTCTCCTGGCCATTTCTTCTCAAGAAAGAAACAGAATTTAAGCAGAAAGAAGCCTTACAAGGGATGCAAAGCACAGAAAACCCATCCTGTGAGAAGGAGGTGTGTTTAGTCAAGCAAAACAAAGTCTGAGACTCAATATAAAGGTTTTTAACCATCACATATGTTCTAAAGCAACTGGAGGAGAGAAACAGCTATTTGAGTTGCAGTACGTTGCTGAATACACAATTCTTGTGTTACTACATGCTGTCATGAACTTGGAATAAGAGGATTTTTAACCTGCAAGGAAGTGCAGTTCTGGGACTGTCTTCTCAGAAAGGTAGTGAAGGCAGCATAGGGCAAAAGAGAACAGTTTCTAAGATGACCGATCACTTTGTGCAAAGGACTTAAAAGCAGTTACTTCTGGTAACTTGGGAAAGGATCTGCTAACTCTGGCCATCGCAGCTGTTTCTGTGCTTTTAGTGTTTCCTACTTTATATATGGTTATGCTCATTCACTGCAGGAAATATTTGCATTTTAAAAACAGACAACGGCAAAATAAAGAAAACACTGGTTTCACTAACACATGTGGTCTTCAAGTCCTGCTAATATGACTATGCCTGTTGTTCGGAATAAAACCAGCCTTTCACAATCTGGCAAATTTCTCGGCCTCCTTCACATGAACTTCTGAAGACAATACTCATTTTCACACCTCACAAAGACTCTGGTCCTACAATAATGTTCAGCCTTTGAATTTTCAATGAATTGTCTTAATTTTCTAATTAGATGTAAAGATAGGTGATTCTTCACATTTCTTTCTCAAAGTCAATAAAAATTAATGTATCCTCCAAGCAGTGTCAATTGCATGAACACTTTTTCTTCCTCTAGTTTTTCATTTGTCTGCAGTTAGACACCAAAAAAGACAAAGGGAGAACCAAAAATCCTGAGTCAAAACACCTAAGTGATGCCCAAATTATGCCTCTGTTCCAACTTTGAGCCTGAGCTAGCTGCAGTTTGCGTTCAGCTTTTCCATATCAAGCCTTAAAACCCGTTGTCTTAGAGTGTTTTTGGAAGTTTGGAGATGTGAATAATACTGTTTTCCATGTGAAAGAGAGAAAAAAATTACCATTTCTGCTTGGGACATATGTACAAAGCATTTCTGCAGTGGTTCCTCCAGAATCAGGCAGCTCAGCGTAGACCACGTGGTCTGTGACAAAACCCAGCTTTCATCTGAATTTGCTGTTGTGTTCTTATGGAAACCAGTCATAATATATTGGTTAACAGCATAAACATGGTGTATTCTGCTGTGTTTGCACCTCAGTTTTGCAGGTGTGTGATCCCAGCAACTGCTGTGCGCAGACACAAAGCCAAGACCTAATCCTGGCTCTGTAAATTCTCTTGGATAGAACTTGGAAGCTGCTCTTAAAACATACCTTACACACAGTGATAACACTCGTGCCTTCACAGAATCAGACAACATTAGGGATTGGAAGGGACCTCAATATATCATCTAGTCCAATCCCCCTGCCACAGCAGGATCACCTAGACCAAGTCACACAAGAACATATCCAGGCAGGATTTAAATGTCTCCAGAGAATGAGACTCCATAACCCCCCCTTGAGACCTCATTCCAGTTATGACCTCTGTCCTCACAGCAGGCTGTTTTTCATAAGCATTTAAAAAACAGTTGTGTCTCACCAAGTAGAGTGCTTCTAAAATTAAGAAACATGGTTACAACAGCATGTAAATTAAGAGGTTCATTCATACTCCTCAGGACACAAAGGAAAAAGAGCACTTTCAGGGGATTGCACTCTTGTTCACTTTTCAGAACATATGCGAAAAGTGAAAAATAAAAGCAATATGGATGAAAGCAAAGGTTTATTTTCCTCTGTGTTACTGTGTTATAGTGACTGTAAATCAGAAAACACAGGCTTGCATTCATCTGATTTACTAAGGATTTTTTCTATTTCTGTAGAACTTTAAATAGACTGTCTAACAATTGAAAATGTCAAGAGGCTCATAACTGTAGAAGAAATCTAAGGAACAGAGAAAGAATGGTCTTTTAAAACTTCAAAATACTGATGATGAATAATCACCGTAATAATAGTAATGAAATAAGGGTTGATATTAGCAGCTAAACAATAATAATCCTTCATGTATTTTATATGGGTTCACCCATAAAGGAGTAATGGGAAACTGAATAAAGTCATTAAAAAAAAAGACATACACCATTAAAATTTCTTATTAGTGGCTGAGCTGACAATATAAATTTTTAGTATTTCTTTATGTGACTCTGGTTTTATGTGACAAGTTTTAACGGTTTGTGGCTGGTGTTTTTCCCAGCAGGCAAGATCAAATTTACTGGATGAAAAATTATTCAAGTACTTTGGAAAACAAGAATAAACACAAGATTCTTCTTGAATCCTCTCTAAAAGTGAGTAAATACATAATTATTATTTAGATACACATGAAAATACGAACATCTTATACACACTGTGCATATTACCAACCTGAGAATCAGAGTTTACATATGTTCTTTGAACAATTACCAGATGTTTACACTTAGACTATTTCTTGATCCTATTCTACTAATTTCACAATGTCAGAAGTCTTCTCATGAAGGACCTAGCACCCTTTAGTTTGAGCAATTCAAGTAAACTTTATTTTTGTAGCTTTATTCAAGGTGGTGAGGACAAACAGCAAAGCTGTTTATTGCGTTGTGAAAGATCTGAGTGGGTAGCATCAAAAGAGAAGGAGAATAAAGAGAGGACAGGGGAGCTGATTAACCTGAATTGCCTCTGGTGAGGAGGAAAACGTTTCCTGAGATAGGGGAAGACTGGCCTTTGTGAACCCCGTATAGCTTGTGGTTACTTTGTTCGGATCAATGGGGAACAGTTTTTAATGGCTTTCTTTTTATTACGTATATATAGAAGTCAATCACCAAAGAAATAAAATAAGGTCCAGAGAAGGATGATATACTAAACCTAAGGATTCTTGAAGGTGAGTAAGTTTAGTTTTTGATAGTTTACTGCTAATAGACTACTACTTCTCCATATGATCTTGACTTTTCCATTGCATTCAGTTAAGGAAAGTAAAATTCATCCAAGTATTCATTTTGCATTAGCATTTTGCACATCCTACCACACACACTTATTTGGAATCTTCCATTTGCTCTGTCCCTACATCTGTTATCATGTGGCTAGTTACATCTAGGCTGAGATCACAACAAAAGATTAAAAAAAAAATAGACAGTCAGTTCCACAAGTTAAGTCTATGTTCGGGATGTGTATTTATGTATTTAAAGTCCAAATCCATGAAAATACTATTTTCCCTCTTCTTTACTCAAACTAAGTGGATGTGTGGTTTTTTTTGAAGAGTAGATCTGTAAAGAAGTGGCAGGGGAGTGGGAAAGAAATCTCATTCCCAGAGCATTTATACTCCAGGCTCAGATCTTCAGTTCTGGGATTGGGGTTTTTTTTTTAAATTCCTGACATAAGAAAGAATTAATAATTCATAGACTGTATTAATGACGAACTTAAAACTTAAACAAGTTGGTGTTACAAAGCTGTCAAAACGTAACAGTGCCTGCCGCCTTTAATTTCAGCTGCCTCTGATGAAGTTCAAGGGAATGCCTGATTGGTGTGCAGTGCTACCAATTATCTGACGGAGCCAGAGTGTATTTCCAGCTAATCAGAAATAAGAGCACAGAATTAAATCTCATAATTTACATATTTATGATTCAGAAATTATAATAAGGCTAAGGAGAAACTCACATGGTGCCTTTAAAAGGTAAGCCCATCTTACTGTTAATTTTCAATAGATAAAGCTTCCCTGGTACACAGTAGTCAAAAGACAGAGTCTGTTGATTACAACTTAGTTTAATTAAACAGCAGGAGTTATTTGTGTGGATCCATGCAAGCTTTGCAACAAGGAGTTTGTTACAAAAACTGGAGGTGTCTCTAGGAAAGAAGTGAAGGGACAAGGACAGGCTGCTGAAAAAAAACCATACACAAAAGGTATTTCTGCATCCGTGTGGGTATAAGCATGATAAGGTACAAAAGGCCTTCAGGAGGGGTAAATGCTCATTTAAAACCCCTGTGCAGCAAAGCCCATGTGCTGCACATGCAAGCTGAACGGCAGGTGACGTGTCCTGAAGTGGTGTTTGTGGTATTAAGACAGTTCTCCACATCTAGTCTGAACATCATCAACCCACCAGCTCGTCAATGCTTGTTGTGCATATAAGGTATCTCCACAGCGGGTGCTGATGCTGACAGCTGATTGTTTCCATTCATTAATGCTATAAGATTCAGCTGGTTGTTGGCATCCTGACTTGTACAATAGTGGGTACAGTGATGACTGGAAACTTACCAATGTGACACTCACCTACGAAAGGGGCAGAAAGGAGAATCTGAGGATCTACAGACCTGTCAGCCTGACCTCAGTACTGGGAAAGATTATGCAAAAGTTCATCTTGGGGGTGATCATGCCCAAGCGAAAGACAACAGGGAGATCAGGCCCAGTCAATATAGGTTTGTGAGGGGCAAGTCTGGTTTAACCAACCTGATCTGCTTCTGTGATCAGATGACCCACCTAGTGGATGAGGGAAAAGCCGTGGATGTCGGACTTCAGCCAGGCATTTGACATCATTTCCCACAGCATTCTGATGTAGAAGCTGGTGGCATGTGGCTTAGACAGGTAGACCACTGGGTTAGAAACAGGCTGGATGGCCAAGCCCAAAGAGTTAGAG
The DNA here is from genome assembly GCA_028565055.1 of Phoeniculus purpureus. Lineage (NCBI taxonomy): Eukaryota > Metazoa > Chordata > Aves > Bucerotiformes > Phoeniculidae > Phoeniculus > Phoeniculus purpureus. Next base: position 8,745 of record JAOXOE010027557.1, on the reverse strand, counting down.
TGAACGGGGTTAAATCAAGTTGGCAAACAGTCACAAGCGGTGTCCCTCAGGGTTCAGTTTTTGCCACCAGTCTTGTTTAACACCTTTATCAATGACCTGGATGAGGTGATCGAACGCACCCTCAGTAAATTTGCAGATGACATGAAACTAAGCAGCAGTGTCAATCTGCTTTGTGGGCAGAGCGGCACTGCAGAGTGATTTGACAGCCTGGAGCCATGAGCCAGATTTAGTAAGCCAAGTGCACTTCAGTCACAACAACCTCCAGCAGGGCTACAAGCTTGGAGAAGAGTGGCTGGAGAGCTGCCTGGAAGAAAAGGACCTGAGGGTGTTGGCTGACAGCCAGCAGTGTTCCCAGGTAGCCAAAAAGGCCAACAGAATCCTGGTCTGTATCAGAAATGGTATAACCAGGAGGAGTAAGGAGGTGATGCTGCCCCTGTACTCTGCACTCATGAAACCGCACCTTGAGTGCCATGTCCAATTTTAGGCAACACAGTATAAGAAGGACATTGAGGTGCTAGAGCAGGTCCAGAGAAGAGCAATGAGGCTAGTGAGAGGCCTAGAAAATATGCCCTATGAAGAGTGGCTGAAGGAACTGGGGTTATTTAGTCTAGAGGAGAGGAAACTGGGAGGAGACATCGCTCTCTACAGCTACCTAAAGGGAGATTGCAGTGGGGCTGGTGTTGGTCCTTCTCCCAAATTACTAATGAAAGGATAAGAAGAAATGGCCTCAAGTTGCATGAGGGGAGGTTTGGATTGGATCTTAGGAAGAAGTTCTTTACTGAGAGAGTGGTTGAGCACTGGTACAGGCTGTCCAGGGAAGTAGCTGAGTCACTACCCCTGGAAGCGTTTGAAAAAACTAGTAGATAGAGCACTTGAGGCCATGGTCTAGGGATTAGGGAGATTTTGGGATGAAGGTTGAACCTGATGATCCTGGAGATCCTTTCCAGCCATAATGATTCTATGATTCTGTGATTCTATACTGCTGTGTTGGGTTCAAGACCAGAATTAAAGATAAAGGAAAAGAAAACAAAGCAGTTAGCTCCTGATGAAATCTTGGATAAAATTTGCCAGACAATGGATAACTTACAGAAACTGGAAAACAGATGTATAGACTTGTGCTTTCATGAAGAAAAATTTATGTTTCTTTAAGAGGACCCCCCCACAATGACCTGTCCTGGGAGAGGTTACACTATAGAATTGTCCTAGGTACCTGCTCTTGAGGGATGGGCTAGGTGAGACTATAAAAGGGGCAAGTGACCTTAGCCCTGCCTCTTTTTGCTGAGGACTTCTAGCCCTCACACTCTTCCAGGGTGGACCCGCTCCCCTGCAGGTAGGGATGCGGCAGCTCCGCGCGGTACAGACCCCAGCCCAGAACCCGGCCCCCAGCCATGCTCTGCCACAGAGAGGAATGCGGCAGCTCTGCGCAGACCAGAGAAGCAAGACCTTAGTGCCATCACCCCTCCACCATGGAGCAACCATTCAGCAACTCGTGGTGATCTGAAGGGATTCCTCTTTTTCATCCTGGAGCTGAGACAGCAGGAGAGAGGAGAGTGGAGGGTCATGGAATCTTCTTGGCCACGTTTGCAGAGTGTTGGGAGTGCCCCTGCTGACACAGCCATGTGGTCGGTCTCCATCTTGGGTCTCGCACATGGCCAGGGCCATGTCGTCCCCATCTTAGAGAGCACTGATCAGCAGGAAGAGAGACTGCAGTTTTCAAACTGCAACAACTGCAGACTGCAGTAAAGTGGTAAAAGCTGTGACATATAGGTCCTTTTTCTTGCCAGTATTCTCCGCTTCTGACATCCTATGCAGTAGATATAAAATTGAAGTCAAACCAAGGAACTCATATTAATTGTGAGCAGCTTCGACCAGAAAATGAAATAACTTTTAAAATATATTCTCATTTAATTTTTCTCTTGATAGTAATTACTGGTAGTAATTTTGTTACATCCTGTTCATTAGTTTAAAAAATTGACAGATTTTACTAAAGTAAACATTAAATCAGTAAAGGAAGAGAAAACAAGTATACCTTTTCCTCTACTGCCATTGGTTCATCCTTTTTGCTGAAGGTCTGCAGTTGCTTACACTAATCCATCTCAACGTTGTATTCACACATAACATTTCCCAGAAAAATAATACATACTCATTCTATTTCAGAAAACTAATTCACATCTGTTTATAGCCATCACCACAGAGACCTTGATCATCAGTTTCAGGGCCAAATTCTCAAACCTCTTCTCTTTACATGGTAATCTTTATACCTTCATGCCACATCTTGGTCTTGGGCTGTGTCTTTGTTCCAAGTGCTCAGCTGCACGACGGTACTGTTCACTTAGCTTTGAAGACAGACACATTGACACTCCTCACACTTGCACAATCTGCATTGCTCAGCTAGTTTTGTTTTAACTAAATGTCCTACATTCCAGATAAACAAGATTACAGAACATAACATTCTGTAAATGTGATTCTTATTGTATCAGAACTAGTTGCAAAATCTGATTCATTAGAAGAGTAAAAAAAATCCAACAAAAGAACAGCTTGTCCTGAAACTCCAGGAACTGGAACTATTTGGAAGATTAGAAGAAAATTAACTACTTAAAAAGATAAAATCTTTAAACAATATGCAAAAATCCGAAAGTTCTCATAAGCAACATAAGATTGTGCTGTTTTATTCTACTGCTTCCTTCCTCTACTCAGCTGAAAGTCTATTCTATTGTTAGTAATGGGCTGCTATGGGCTTCCACTTAAGAATCATGTTATCATAACCTAACATTCAAAACATTATGCTTTTAAATGTCATCTTTTCTACTCATAGAGGAACATTATCTAAAAGCCTGTCCACTTCAGGAGAGCACCATGCACTTTGACAACACTAATGGCTTCCTGTAGTATCAGTTGGGATCGAGTACTCACTAAGAGCCAAGCAAGGAATCCACACAGAATAGCTTTTGTGTTATGACATTCATGCCCAAGATTTTTGCAGTTTAACTTCCTTAGCTCTAAAATGGTGCTTGATTTCCATTACTTCACATTTTGCGAAAATTAATTGATTTTTTTTTCTCCACAGAATAAAAGGCATTAGCTCATGGTGGTTACAGCACTAATCTGCAATTCTAAGACTTGAGGCCCCATCTGAACTAGTAATCCACAATCTGCATGGAAAAAGCCTACATCTGTGGTATTAATTCAAAAAAGTCTCCAGGTAAAGGTTGCAGCTTAGAAACTGTGTACTGGGAATGAACTCTGTACTATTCTTAGTATCAAACCAAGCCCAGGAGCAGTTTGAACAAATTTGTGCCACACTGCACTGAGAAAATTTGCTAGCAAAAAGATAGTCACATCCTGTGGCCTAATAACTCCAGAGGTTATTAGTGTTTGCCACATTTACTAAAGTCATGGTTATAATAAAGATTAAAAACACCACTAAGTTGGCTATTGACATTTGTAAAGTGGTCTCTTTAAGAAGAACTTTCTAAAGCCTAATTTTACGGACAATTGTACTCTATCCACATCTCTTCTCTGCTACAACACTGTCTTCAGCTAGGCATGTCATAAGAAAGGCAGGAAAATGATCCAATTTTCGCATTGTTTTTCCTGAGATATGTCAGAGTAACTCGGTTCAGAAACAGTCAATTTAACATTTATTTGATATTCAAAGTGAAATTATGAAGAGGTTTGCAAAAAAGTGATGCAGCTTTTGAATAACAGCAAGTTTCTTACGTGTATACTCACACTCTGGTTAACTGTACAGGGAACTCTACAGAAATTTTTGTTGTTTTAAAAACTAATTTTTTTCCAGATAGACAAACCCCAGCTGATAGCAAATTAGGAAAAGCAGCAGTTAGTGAGATTTCATTCCATGCACTGCTCCTGAAAGACTGTGTTAATGCTGAAACTACCACCACCTTGCTACTTGCTGTTTGCAATCCATTTATAATTTCTAAATCACACGCTATTTTTTGAACAGTTCCGAAACCCACAGAGCTGTCCAGATGGCCATATGAAAGCTTCCAGTGTCAACACTTTTGAAAACATGCATTCACATCCTTATTACCGATACTTTACTTTGCATTGAACATGCTTCTGAACCAAAATTTGCTTTCACAAACGTTTGGAGAATGCCACTGAAAGGAGCTCTGAACACTATAGAAGCTGATTCATGGTTTCTATTCAAATAAATGCTAGTGAAGCCTTCTGTAACAGCTATAATCATGAGCATATTCTTCTCCTCCCTATGACCTAGATTCAAAGAGGAAGGAAGTAGATGGGTAACTTTAAACATGCAAATAGTGTGAGTTGTGCATATATTTACATATGCAATTGCATTTCTTGCTCACCCAGGAGCTGTATGATGCTTATATCTGCTCACATTTTTCTCAAATTTCATTGAAAATCCTAAGGAATAGCACAAAGGAGCAACTTGGCAGACAAAAATCACTGATTTTAGTGTCATAATGCAAGACAGAAAGAAGGACACTGAAACAAAAACAGAAAAACCAGAGGAATGATACAGAAGAAAAGAAGGCATGGAAAAAGAACATAAAGCCAGCACAACTGTCAATGTAAGAATATAAATGCCAAGTCAATGGTTACAAGGTTTAAAAGGCCAATCAATAAAAAAAATTGTATTAAGTCATTTCAGGGGGAGAATTGGTCAATAACAGTACACAAAATGAGGAACCTTCAAAGGGCTGCAGGGCAGTTGGGAAAAGAAAATCTGTATGTGAGACATGATAAATTAAAATACAAAAATTGTTTGACAAAGAAGGAGCCACTGAACCTTTCAACAACTGATTATCAGAAAAATTGTATGACTGCATCTCCAGTAGGGATATTATATTCGTCTGAACGTATCTCATTTAATTTCTTTATTACACATACATTCAGAGCTTCATCCTGTAGGGGAAGAAAAAAGATTAATTTATAATGGGAAATATGAAGAACCTAAATGCAAAACTTTTTCTTTGTGTACAGCTTACAACAGGGTTCTCATAAGCACACTGAACAAATCTTTGACATGAAATGTTTATTTGCCTCTGAAGGTGTTCAGGGAACACTTTGTCTGAAAGGTGAACAACTTCAGAGGCAAATCCAACATGGATTTCACATAAACTTTGAGTATAGAGCACAACTACTTTAAGCTATTAAAGCTGTTAAGCTAAGAAGAGTGTGATTCTTCTCCAGGTTCTATACCCATTCAGCCCTCTGCTGCTTGAGTGCTATAGGTAAACAGGACACAAGCAGTAGACAGATTACTCAGAAAGTAACTATCTGCTGAACACAGTGACGCATTAACACAATACGCGCTGTAGTGTTCTCAGAAATGTGGTGATCCATTAATTGTGGATTATGAAAACTAACAGAAGATAGCCCATAGCTGGGAAAGTTAAACAGGAGAAATGCATGAAGTACAGCTCTGCAGATACATTTTAAGGGAAGACCACTGGGTAGTGGAGGATACAAGAAAAAGAAGTTAACCAAGACTGAACTGTGTCCTTTCAAGTTAAAGGCAAACAAAGCTACATTTTATAAGAATAAGCAGGATGCCCGTTTCTCAGACTTTCCTGGGTCCTGTCTTAAACCACCACTAAACAGCTGGATCTTATTGCTAGTGAGTGTTTGCAAAAAGACAGGAGTTCAAAACATGTTTTTCTTCTTTTGTATGAGAAACTTTCAAACTCTTATGCTCCCAGCTGTAGTTCAATTGCCACATTAACACACTTATCCCTTATTCCTTCTCCATAAATCTAGTGAGCATATCTGGGGTGAGTATATGAGTGAGTATATCTGTGTGTACACTAATATGTGAGTATATATTAGTGAGTATACTCGCTAATCTAGTGATGATACAGCTAGTAACCAGCAGCAAGGGGAAAAGAAGATGGAGCCTGGTTACACAGAAATAAATTAATAATAACAATAGCAATAATAAATCACTTATAACAACAACAGTACTAGAATTCGATTGATGTCTCGATACCACCCAGCAGGAGCATTTACATGAAACTGCTGCTTTGCTGGGATTCTGTTTTCAGAAATTGTAAAGGAAAGATGAAGCCTTTAAAAAAGCTAAAACCAGAATTTACTGCCAGTTACAGAGAAAAGCTGTAGCAGATTTGGCACTGAGGGTCTCTGAATTCGCTTTCTGAGGAGGTAAGCAGAGAAGGAACTTGCTTCCTGGGGAGGTAAGCAGATCTGTACTCCCTGCAGAACCCAGCAGTTCTTGTGAGAGACTAAGAGGTTTCCATAGGCGTTTGAAAAGGCTGAAACAACAACCTACATACTGCAATGACCCTGTCTCTATTAAAGCTGTTTGAGAGGGCAGGACAGCTGGCTGCCACAAAGCAGGGTGCCATCTGCCAGTGAGAAGGGGCTGAGGGCACTGACTACACTGCTCTGTCTGAGACGAAGTTCAGGAATGAGACCAGCTTCAGTACAAGTCTGCTATGGGGAAGGCAGGGAGGATACTAAAACTTTCTTTAGATCCACAGATGTGATTAAGCCTCTACCAAAATGGAAGATACTTTCCTCAGGACTAAAACCACTGTCCCAGCGGTGTCTGATGTGCTCACCGACAGGACTGGTAACAAAGGAAATTGCAACACAAATGGCAGAGCTCAACCAGCCCTCCTGTCCCTGCCCAGGATCATGACCTGCTGCGTCAGATGACACAGTGACAGGCAACAGTCAATAGGTGTACAATATTGGTCCTGCTGAGACAGATGTTAATAGGTGGTTTCTTAAACGTGTTCATGTCAAGGGCACTGCTGTGAGCAAGGCACCTTGAACACTGGTGACCCACGAGAGCAGGTCTGCCCTCAATTCACTCTCCACAATTACAATGACTAACAGGTATCATATTGTAGCTACTGCAGACACCCAAGAGGAAGCGCTACAGGAATTAACTGCATGGTGGATACCATAAAAAGAAAAGATGGATGTTGTAGTGGTGGATGCCATAAAAAAGAAAAGATGGATGTTGTAGTGGGTGACTCTCTGTTCAAGGACAATGAAAACCCACATGACAATCCAACAGAGGGTCTCGAGAGGTCTGCTCTCTCCTGGGAGCTAAGATCAGAGACATTACTGAGAGGGTGCCATAACTGATCAAAACCACAGACTACTATCCCCTGATACTCTTTCATGTGGGCATGAATGACAGAAAAGCAGAAGCTGAGCACAATCGAGGAGGATTACAAAGCCACAAGGGTACAGATAAAAAAAAAATTTGTCCACAATTTAGCCTTTCCTCTGTCTTATCAGATGGGCGAACGGAGGTAGCCAGAAGGAGACATATAATACACATCATCTCCTGGCTACGTGGTTGGTGCTGAGGTTTGGGGTTTTTTGACAGTGGGGCATCCTTCCGCACTGTGATTATAACAGGCTGCGGAGGGGAGGAATACACTGGTCTGAAAAAGGTAAAGGAATCCTTGGTAACAGGCTGGCCAACTTAGTGAAATGAGCTTTAAACTGAAGGATTTAGAGGATAGGGTCTGAAATGGAAATGCTCAAGGCAATGCTTCCACTTGCAGAATGCACCTGGTAGAGAGACAGAAGGTGGCAAACCACCATAGGGCTGTATATAACTATGGTACAGCCTCCCACTCCTCCCCAGGAAAACCAGCATGTTTGATTAACTCTGAAGTGCCTCTACACTAATGCACACAGTATCGAGAATAAGCAGGAAGAACTAGAGATCTGTGTGCAGTCAGAGCCATGATCTCATTATAATTACTGAGACATGCGGGGATAGCTCAGATGACTGGAATGCTGTCATGGATGGCCATGTACTATTCAAGAAAGGTAAGCCAACAAGATGGGGTGGTGGAATGGCTCTTTATGCAAACTAGCCCATGGAATTTATTAAGCACTGCCTAGAAGAGGATGAAGAAATAATTGAAAACTTATGGGTAAGAATCAAAGAGCAGGCTAATATGAGTGACATAGTTGTGGGTGTTTCCTACAGGCCACCTGACCAGGATGGGGAGGCTGATGAACCCTACTACAGACACCAGTCCTCATTGGAGACTTTAACTACCCTGAGATTTGCTGGAAAGGTAACACAGCAAAGGACACTCAGTCCAGAAGGTTCCTACAGTGTGCCTTGTAGTCGACTTTCTAATACAAGTAGTGGACGACCATGTGAGGAGAGGTACACTGCTGGACCTTGTATTAATAAATAAAGACTTGTTGGTGATGTGAAGGTTGAGGGCAACCTTTTCTGCAATGATCATGAAACGTTGGAGTTCAATATCCTGTGAAGAAGAAGTAAAGAAGCAAGCAGGATTTCAGCAATAGGCTTCAAAGAGCTAAATTTTGCCTCTTCAGAAATCTAGGTAACAGAATACTATGGTCAAGGGCTCTAGAGGGCAACGGTGTTCATGACAGTCAGTCAATACTCCAACACTACTTCCTCCAAGCTCAAGATTGATGCAACTCTGTGAGTAAGAAAGCAAGGAGAGGAATCAGGAGACCTTCAGTAGTGGTGCCTGGGGACCGGAGGATAGCAAGTGCATCTCCAAGCTTCAAAAAATGTAAGAAGGAGGACCGAGGTAACTATAGAGTGGTCAGCCTCACCTCCATCCCAGGAAAGCTGATGGAACAATTTGTCCTGGACACTGTCTCCAGGCACATCAAGGACAACAGAGTTATTAGGGACACTCAGCATGGCTTCACCACAGGGAAGTCATGCTTGACCAACCTGATAGCCTTGTAGGAGGGCATAACAAGGTGGACAGATGA
>JAOXOE010027556.1:0-18106 GCA_028565055.1 Phoeniculus purpureus | reverse complement strand
CAACAGGATGTTTTCTTTTCTTCATGAAAGCACAAACCTGTAAGTCTGAAAATTCTGGTAATTTTCAAACCACAATACCCAGTGACAGGACAAGGAGCGAAGAGCATTAGCTGCAATGCAGGAAGTTCCACCTGAACATGAGGAAAAGCTTTATCATGGTGAGGCTAACAAAACACTGGAACAGGCTGCCCAGAGAGGTTGTGGAGTTTCCTTCTCTAGAGACTTTCAAAGCCCACGTGGACATGTTCCTATGTGGCCTGCCCTAAGAGATCTTTCTGTGGCAGGGGGGTTGGACTTGATGATCTCCAGAGGTCCCTTCTAACCCCTAACATTATGGATTCTATGTTTTTTAAATTTCCAAACTAAATCTACCCTCTTTCAGTTTAAAACCATTATCCCTCACCCTATCACAACAAGCCATTGTAAAACAGCGCTCCCCATCTTTCTTGTAGGCCCTTCCAGACAATGAAAGGCCACAATTAGGAGTCACTGGAGCCTTCTCTTCTCCAACATGAATAATGTCAGTTCTCTCAGCCTGGCGTCATAAGAGGTGTTAGAGTTCTTCAGTCTTCTCCATGGCCCTCCTCTGGACCTGCTCCAACAGCTTGATGTCCTTCTTGTGATGGGGGATCCAGAGCATGATGCAGTACTTCATGTAAAGAGCTGCTATTAATAGTCTTATATTGTTCTCTTTGTAATGGTTTTTAGAGCATAAGATGGTGACGTTATTATAATTACTTCTCTTTGGTAAAATAAACGATCTAAAACATAAGTTTGTAGACACGGCAGTACTTCACAAATTGATAGCATTATTTAACTGCTTCTACACGTTGCTGAAAACTAAACAAAACATGAAATTTATTGCTGAGATGTCTAAAAGGCTCCTAAGCACACTGCTTATGTGTGTGTGTATGTGTGTATGTATATATATATATTTATTCACAGACAGGTATATAAAGGAAAGACTGAAAGAGAAAGAGAAGCAGCAGGGTGTATGTTCAGAGCCAGTAGAGGTTAGCATCGTGCACATCATGCACACTTTTTAAAAGCAACCAGTAATGGCTTTGTCCTGAAGGCATAGAAGGCATCTTTCCTAAGAAAGCAAACACCTTTTGGAGTCGCTGCTTCAGCAATGTGATCTTTTAAATTACATGAGCTTGTGCCTACAATCCTAACCTAAAGCAAATGAAGTCAATGTGAGTTTTCCGGATGTCTTAAACTGGCTAAAAAATCACAACTGTAACTCCAGTAGAGTTGATAGTCTAACATAAAAGGAAATTTAAAAATAATGCACTTGTTGCAGTAAAGCTGCTGTACCAATGTACCAACCCACAACACAAAAAAGGCAAATCCTATTAAACTTAGTGGATGAGTGAGAGATCAGTTTATGTTTTCTCCCTGAATCAAAATTTTTCTCACAGCTGGAGCAGAATCAGTGACTGATAATGGCCTAACAACCCCTAGCACTAACAGATATGACCCCAGGTGGAGTGATAAGAATGTGTAATTCTGCATTCCCTGAACTCGCCAGTGTCTCCTGGAGAGTGCTGACGCAGTGGGAGCTTGATGCCACCTTGAAAAATAGAAAGCTTTAAAATTTAGACAATATTTGGTATGTGCTAGGTCACATCACAGTATTTATGAGATTTTTAAGATGCATTTTGCATAATTGAGGAGAGAAAGGAAAAAACCACAAAAAGGAAGCGGTTATCTCAAAGTTTAATGAGCATGGCACATGTTGTGAATAAAAATGATGGGTTTGATTTCTTCATTTGTTCATGTTATTAGCTATTCTGAAATTATACCATTGATTAGAATAGTGTAAACAAAGAAACTTTTGCTTTTTTGGGGAGGAATAATTCTGTGACTCCGAAGTCAGCAGCAGAACTTCCAGTTGACTTCAGTAGAACATGGGCTAGGATCCTGCTTAGATGTATTCAGTGCACATCTGCAAGATATCACAGACCATCTTCCATGTTGTCACCTGCCAGCAGATGAGGACTATATCAAATTCACAACTAAATACTTAATCAGGAGGCAGCAGTGAGAAGAACAATTATCTTTCCTCAATTAGAAACAATAATTTTAAAAGTCGTATCAAGGTGGGATTTTTTTTAAATTAATACCAACTACATTTTAAAGACATGCTCAGTACTTCTGTAGGTGATGCTGTTAACAACTGTGATCTAGAGCCTAGATAAGAAACAGTAAGATGGAAAATGTCCCTTAATTTTAAACACCTCTTCATATATAAATGATTTGCCCCTGCAGAGCGATTAGAACAGCAGCTTTTCTTTCCAGGCTAACCAGGATGCAAACAAGGCAAAAATGTATTTATTTTTTGTTAACGGCATCCTTATTTAAATTCTGAAATGCTACTGCATTTCATAAAATATTTTTTTCTAATATTAAAAAACCTAAAGTGATCTCTTCGGAGTATATAAATCCTCCAAGGCAGAGAGAATCCGTGGGAAGCCATTCCCTTATGAGTTGTAGTCTAGAGCTCAAAGATAGGGAATGCCGTAGCCCTCTGGTGTAATAATTAGATACAAGATGACATAGACACAGTGGCTGAAATCACGGCAGCTGCAGAGAGGCTGTGAAGATGATCTCTGCCTGCCCCTGGGCAGCTGGACGTTACACATGTGCTGCAAGAGGCCTCATTGTTCCAGCTGTGCGGTGTTCACACAAATGTGGCTTCTGGAATGCACACGCATCCACATTTTCCCATGCCCAGTCTTAGATGTGGGATGAAAAGCCTTACAGAGTCTGCTGATTTACCATTTGGCTGTTGTTACTTTGGAACTTCCACACCAAATGAATGAATGAATGAATGAATGAATGAAAGGCAGATCCCAAGCCCCAAAATGCATTGGGATAGAATCTCTTTCAAAAGAAATCTTTCCAATTTCAACCCTGGCAATGCATCTTCTCAGCAATATGTTAAATGAAACTGCCTGAAGGAAGACGTGAATGACCAGCATGTCATCTTTCCCTTTTGAAATCAGAAGTCTGACACAAAACATTTTCCCTTTATTCCAGTCAGGTTTGGGACAGATACAAGGTTAGACAATTTCTGGAGCCAGATTTGTAGCTGTTACTTCTCATAGTCATGGATAAATTTCACCTGCATGAACAAGTTCAAGATATGAGCCCTTGTACACTTACTCTCATTTATGAATACAAGACCTGGATGCTTACAGTGGGGTATTAAATGTCAAAAAAAAGCAAGTTGCTACTGAAGGATTTATGTTGCTCTCCCTAGTGAGGGCAGTGTAATCTACAGAGTTCATTAGAAGCAAGTAAGCTCCCTTCCAACAGCATGTTCTTAATACTCACTTGCACTGCTGGTTCCTGCATGTGAGACCGTTGCTCCTCCAACCTGCATCCCAGGGCTGCCCATCTGTAGATACCAGCTCTAAGGGACACAGCACTCCACAGAAAGCAAACTGTAATTCCTAGAGAAATCCTCAGAAGCTTACCTGGCTGTTAATCAAATCAAGTACGAGTTCTCTACCACCACGTACTGGAAAAATTTCTGTCTCAGTAACTTGGGTTTTGACATAAGCCTTAAAAAAAGACTCCTGCTGTCTGTGGATGGAAATCCTCCATGACACCAACAGACATGCTATAAAAACCTGCTGAATAAAAACTAAACTCAGCTTAAGAGCAAAAGGTAGTTGGCATGATCATTTCCACAAGCACGCTGAATAGACAGCATTTGTGTCTATTCATGCTGCTGTGTATAGCTTGGGTTTTTATGAACAATCAAGATAATTCTTTAAGGAGGTAATTACTGCAGCATATACTCATATACTACAACCTACATATAAAAACCATTAGTATTGTAGATTATGCCAAGCTCTGCTTTGACATGAGAGTGATTTTTTACCTTGGGCTTCTTATGCTAGGATGTTATGGTACCTTTTGGTTTATACCCTTTCACTTTGCACCTCAGTGTACATCTTGGAGGGATTATAAGAAGGAGATATATTTTAATAGCGTCCCATGCACAGCAGTACTGACTAGTTACACCTAATTAAGGGACCAATGGCACCAACATTTTGTTCTTACACTTACATAAAAATGGGGGATTTGCAGACAATGCAAATAAATTTAAATTACGGTGAACAGTAAACTTCATGTGCATGTTACAAGGACTACCAAAAAAAAGCCAAACAAACCAAAACCCTTAAAACCACCAAAAAAAAAACTTACCTCAAGTAAAAATGCATTAAATATCAAATTTATTTACATCGTATTTTACTGTATATATAAAAGAAGGTAGGGGGAACAATCCAAAGACTAGTAGGTACAGTGAACAAATTCTGCTGTTTTATCAGGCCAAAGATTCTTAAGTTGCAAGTTCTTATCCACACTGCGTGACTCTCTGAGCTGGAGGGAAAATGGGGTGAGCACAGCTCTGATGACTCACCTGTCACAGGAGCAGGAATATTCCAGGATGTTTGATGTTAGTCCTGGAGCTCACAGGTGCATTTACTGTAAAATGTCTGTCTATAAGCTTCCCCCTAGAAGTCGGACACACAGCTTAATCACCATTATCAATAAGCACTAATGGTAAATAATTTCTTCATCCCACACAAAGCTAACACCTCTAAGAGTCACTCATTTATAATAGTGGTCTGCCTAGATGCTTCAGGTCAGCTGACATATAAATTATTATAAATTCCAAGGAGGAATTAGGAGTTCTATTCCATTTAGCCCATAAGGATGGTAATTAGAACTATTAATATTAATTGCTTTTCAACTCTGTTGACCAATGCAGTTCCAAACCTTGTTGCCAAGAGAGAATACTACTATAACATGGAAGATTTTCCTCAGTAATATACAAAAATAGCGCTAGGAAGCAAAATAATACAGAAAAAGGAAGAATTTAAAACATTCCAAACTTCTCAGATGCTACACATTTTCTGACCAGATATACAATGAACTATAGACTGCTCCTTTCAATATTTTGCAGACAAACAAATTAAAACTCAAGCCAGAATTCAACAACCCAAAAGCTCTGTGAGATGTGCATTCTGCAGTTCGATGTCATTAACAAAAGTCTAACATATTAAAAACAACCCCAAATTCAAATCTATATGATTTGTACTTCGGCCACCACTGAATTAGCACCACTTTCAGCCACAAAGTTTTGACACATTTCCACCCATCCTAATGGACAAACGATTAAGTAGAAAAGATTCTCTAAATCTGAATGAAGCTGTGAATATTCAGCTACTATTTGAATTACTAAATGAACAGAAACAGGTTTTTTCTGTTATCTACACAAAACACATCCATCTGACATTGGGTCACTTGGCCGACAGTGGCGATCCTGCTCTAGCAGAGGGGTTGGACTAGAGCTTGTACTTGTATGAGTTTAGATCTTGACAATAAGGGTGCAGAAGTCCATGAATGACCTAAAAAGGCTAAAGGTTCAATTACCATAAAAACTTGAGCTTACTATCCGAAAGGTTATGGAAGCATTAGGGACCCAGTAGGTAAGAAAAAGACGAAATGAAATGCATACTGCAGTTGCAACAATTATTTCTTTTTACATCCTACTTGTGCATTTATACATATAAAAATGCATCCAAATTTGTAGTTAATTTTCTCGATTTTATATAGGCATATCACACATTTTCATGGGATGTTCTGTGGTGTCACTTTTTTCCTAGAGATTTAATACGCAAAGGTTAGATCAGAAACCACTGAGTGGTTTTTGTTTCGTATCTTCTATTATTTGTATGTAATTCTGTCTGAGAACACTCTGATTTCTGCACAAGTTCACAAAATAGTAACTTGTTGTACTGAAAAGGGAAATTCTTGATCTGAAATAAGAATATTAATCCTCAACCTTGCATCAAACAATGACAACTTTGAAGCAGATTTTCTTCTCTCAGCTCCATTATGAGAGTAACAAATGCGCTTTTGCTCATTAACTTGAATAATATATCAAACAGAAAGGCCTTTAATTGTTTATTTTGCTAGCTGGAAAAGAGCCTGTGCGATCCTGAAAGAAAATGCAAGTTATTTCAGCTTCTTTTTTACTCTGCTCCTTCTTCCTCTGTTTTATTGTGATGCTCATACCAACTCTTTCTGCCATCAACATTTTAAATCGCTCTCACTCTACTCTCACCAGAACCACTTGGACATTTAAGAGCAATAGAGACAAAACCCAGCTATTGTAATAACACCTACTTAAACCCTGATTGTGCAGCCTTGTTTCACAAACAGTAAAAGAATCACAAATAATCCCATTACACTGATAAAACATCTTACAGGACCAACATACAAAAATACACAAAATGTAGTACCAAGGGACTCAGAACTAGACTCCACATCCTCGAGACCCTCAATGTAATTCAAAGGGGCATCTAAAAATCTTCACACACAGGTAGATGGGAAAACTTAACGCCTCATTTGAAAGCTGAAAAAAACAGCTGCAGAAAAAAAGAGTGTATCTCGTCCTTCTAGTTACAGTAACAGGACCAGTTCATGTCCTAAGGGGTATTTCCCAAGCTGTAGACAAACCTATAAGTGAGGCTATAACGGAACTTTTATCTTTGCCTTACATTTCCACTCTAACAGCCCTTAATTTTGCTGTAACAGTCTCGGCTTTTTCTGCATTTTGTTTTCAATTTGATTAACAGACATCACAAAAGGAAAGATTATGAAAGGATTACAAAATCCACTTTGAGTCTCTTACAAAGTGGTTCCTGAATTACTCACAGTCAGACAGAAATGGGCATGAAATATTTTCAGGGCATATTACAGCTAGTATTCCTAAACTGTTCCTAAGAAAGGCAAAACCCAGAGGTCAAATTCTTCTGTAAGATAAAAGTGTGAAACTCATACTGAAACATATGTGAATACCCCATAGATAAATCTGTCTGAAGACAGAATCTGAAGAATTTTCAAGATTAAATTGTTGGCATAAGCACAAGAAAACCAGTCCTTTAACTGGAGGTTTTTTTCAGCACATCTTTTGTTTCTTTCTGGTGAAGTAAGATTCTGCATTAATGCACAGAACAAACTAATTAAAACCAAAATTCTGTATGTTTCAATACCTCTGTGACAGCAAAGATGGGTGGATATACTTTGCATCACAAAATTTGGTGGGAGGAAGTGTAAAAAGAAAGGGATTGATTTACCACATCCATTTATTTTAACTGGAAGAATGAAATCGTTTCTCGGTTCTTCCTCTTCTCATAGAGACCATCACTGTTGAGTAAGAACACCTGATAAAATGCCCTAGAGAAGCTTTACAACTCAACTGGCACTTACACAGCAGATAAGTCTCACTGATATCAGAATAATCTTTCCAGAAGAATGAACAGCACTTGAACAATTTCTCCAGGGAACAGTATTAAACACAAGCAGACTTTCTCCATCATCAGACGTGATATTCAGTCCGTATGTAACACACGTTGTGGAATGTATGGTAGCTAATACACACAAATTTTATATGATTTAACATCAGCAAATAAAATAATCTCATAATATCTAACAGCATAAAAAATACGTTTTGGAATGTCGTTAGACTGTAGCCCTAAGATGACTACCATCTCATCACAGTCAAACAGCTGAAACGTTTCAACCATCCTTATAGAAGTTTTACAGAATTAAAATACCACATTTTTATTTCCAACTTTTTAATTCATTAGTTGGTAACTGCACCAGAAAGCAATTAATCCAATTATACTACCCAGCACAATACACAGCCTTTTCTTTAAATAGCCTGCAAATTTGTCAAATTTTAATTTTAAAGATTTTGGCCAAAACCAGTTTGTTCAGTTCCCAAAACATGGGTACTTGTTCATGGTGATTATTAACCTTCACTCACAACACAATCCCCTTAAACTTGGGTATCAGCTCTGAGCTAGTCATCTCTGCTTCCTCACTAAGCCAAGCCAGACAACCAGCACCAGAACATGGTGATTTGTTCTAAGAGTCTGCTTGGAATGAGATGAATCGTCAGGTCATTGTGTTGACATGAACTTAGACAAAACACCTAACCTTTAGACTGACACAGTCATGTTGAATTAATCCTTTCCTCACTGCTTAGCTCCATAAATATTAGCAAAAGCAGTCAAATACACACTGTAGACAAAGCAATTTCTTCCTTTGTGAACATAGCTGTGGTCATTACAGTCAATAGTTACATATATTTAAAGTATCTGTATGAAAACAAGAAAAGTATTATGATGTTAGGGATTGGAAGGGACCTCGAAAGACCATCTAGTCAAATCCTCCTGCCACAGCAGGATCTCCTAGATCAAGTTGCACAAGAACATGTCCAGGTGGATTTTAAACATCTCCAGAGAAGGAGACTCCACAACCTCCCTGGGCAGCCCCTCCAGTGCTTTGTCACCCTTACCATGAGGAAGTTCCTTCTCATATTTATGTGGAACCTCTTGTGTTCCAGCTTACACGCATTCCCCTTGTACTATCATTGAATGCCACTGAGAAGAGCCTGGATCCATCCTACTGGCACTCACCCTTCCCATATTTATACACATTAAAGATGTCACACCGCGGTCTCCTTTCTTCCAAGCTCAAGAGACCCAGTTCCCTCAGCCTTTCCTAACCAGGGAGACGTTCCACTCCATCGCCTTTCTGGACAGAGGTGAGGCTGGCCAGTCTGTAGTTACCTGGGTCCTCCTTCTTACCCTTTCTGAAGATTGGAGAGACATTTGCTATCCTCCAGTCCCCACGCACCTCTCCTGATCCCCACAACTTAGCAAAGATGATCAAGAGTGGCCTAGCAATGACTTCCAACATCTCCCTTAGCACTCACAGGTGCTTTCCATCAAGACTCATGGATTTATGCACATCCAGAGTGCATAAATCCATCATCTTTTCACAGGAGGAGAGTCTCATGCAATAAACTTCAAAATTATCCAATAAGCTTAGAGATTTAGATCCTTTTATTTCCCCTTGGTGTTCAAAGCTATCTAGGGTTAGAATAGTCAGTTTTACTTCAGTATCCAGGAGTAATGTTTCAGCACTTCCACAAATCTGCTTTGCAGTCCTGCATAGGTATCCACAGAGTGCAAGAAAACCAGGAGTTTGGCGCAGCTGGAATGATTGCATGTCACTTTTCACATCTCATGGAAGTCTCTGGCAGGGGCAGAGACATTCCCATTCTCTGGCTATAAGGCTGTTCTTGCTTTCTTCTGCACACCCTTGCCCTGTTTACTGCAGTAAGGCACAGATGCTCCAGACAGCAGGCACACAAACCTGGTTCACCCTCAGAGAAGATATCTTCAGCAGTCAGTGGGGTATGGGTCACACGGTGCTGACCTGTCTTGCCTCTCCTGTGTCTGACCTTGTCATTAAAGGCTGCAGCATAATACTTACGGAAAAAGAACAGAAGTAAGAGGAAGTGCACATATTGAGACTTAGCAGTTTCAAGGATGTGACTTTACAAGCTCAGTGCTCTTTTCATGCAGATTTTTAAGGACTGATGTAGTGAAACATCTGCTGTTTAACTCTATATTAGCATTAATTCTTAGGCCACCATCAGAACTGGGACTTTTGGAATCATGACATAGACCTTTCCTGCTGAACTGAATATATCAACCAACCATTAAACTGTTAATATGACTCATGCCTTAACCAGTAGGTTTGAAAACTCTTCACTGACTACAAAAACAGCAGAAATTAACGCATCTGGTTTCCATGACAGGTTCTGGACAGGGAACATTCTAAAATTGCTTTCTCAGTTTATTTCTCCCCAGAATTCTGTCACTGATCTCATCTGCTAGACCTCTGCCTTCTGCTCCCCCATTCTCAGCTATAGATTTCACTTTTGCTCACACCAAGGCCTTTTACCTCCTCCATCTTTCCTCCTCCTCCTCAGTCCTGCGCTCCAGATAGTCCCTCAGTAGCCAGCAGGGGGACAACCGAAGGCAAAGACAAGACCACCACAGCCATTGGAAGGGTTTGGGGCTGGGCTGGTCACTAGACAAATGAGAAGGTCTTGTTTAATCCCTCTCACTTCCCAAAAGGAAAGAGAACGGGACTAAGGGAGAGAAGCATATGGAGTGGAAAAGAAAACTAAAACTGCCTTAATGAAAATAAAATGAAGAAAATAAAATATTTGCAAATCTATATAAAATCAACCCCAAACCAAACACCCCACCCACCAATGACAATGAAGTCATCTAACTACTGAGGCTATGGGGCAGGTACTGGGGAAGTCCCAGACTGGACTCAGCAGCAGACAGGGACCAGTTTCAGGAACTGGATTCCAAATCACGATTCAGGAATAAACAGATGGGATTGAAGTTAGAACAGAGTCCTCCTCAGAAGCTGGCCACTTAAAAAGAGAGGTTAACCCATATGATTCCTCAGCTTTATACCAAATATGATGTATATGGAGTAGAATACCTTGTTGGTCAGTTTAGGATCCTGTCTTGCTTTGCCACACCCTAACAGGACACACAAGATTTCTAGGAGCAGGAATAAGCAAGAGCCTTTCTGCATACCAGTCCATAGCAGTACTTACAAATACTGAGTACTATCACCTCTAGAAGCAGACACCGTCTGCACAAATACAACATTAAATTCAAAAGAGCAGTTACTTAGAAGAGACTAAGATGAAAAGTAAAGTTACTGAACAGAATTAATTCTATTATAGCTCAAACCAGGACATCCATTCATGGAGCTATTGAAAACCTAACTGGACACAGTTCTGGGCTACCTATTCTAGCCAGCCCTAGAGCTAGCAGGGTCTTGGACTAGGTGACCTGAAATAGTCTGTTCAACCTAAACAACCTTCTGATTCTGTGATCCATCCAACAGCAGAGCTCAGTAAATGTGCCCTTTATGACTCATAATTACTTTGCATTTCAATACTGTAACATCATTTCCAACTGGGATGTTTTTGCATGAAAGTTTGAAAGGAATTGGAGAAGACATTCATGAGTTTCTGAATATTTGGAGTACAGTATATTCCTGAGTTCTTTAGAAGGTTACGGAATCCTATTGTTGCCTTGGATTTGATACATCTGAGGCTTCTAACTGTTCTTCAGAAGCAGAATGCAGGCAATAGTGAAAAGCAAATTGATAAGAAAATTAAAATCTATTCAATATTTTTGTGTGATACTGTTGTTAGTGAATCAAATAATTAAATATTTAACTGCCAGTTAGCAAATAAAAACTGCCAACCAGTGTGCAACAGACTATTTTAGTGCTGTATAGGCTGAGATGAGATGATTCAATGCCTGCCAACCTGAGATTAACTGTTTACCCATTAGGAAGCTGTCAATTAACTTTTGAAATTACAATGAAACAGAGATGATTAAGTAAATAATGCAGATACAGAGGGAATAGTTAGATACAAAGGTTTCCATGTAGTACAAACTGTTGGTATTCTGACACACTGGCAAAGCATGAGCAGCTCCTTCAAACTCAGTAGACTCACAGTGATGCAAAAATAGTAGGAAGCCCCAAGTATTACTATCAATGCAGGAAATTATAGAACAAAATAAAGAAAAGAAAAAATAAGTATAGCAAATGAGAGAATGAAAGAAGACAAGACAGAAAATATTACACCACTTTTTAAAAACTACTCCAGAAACTACAGAGCAATAAGTTTGATCACCCAAGTGAGTGGATCGATAGATCCTGTAGTAAGAAACAGAGTTAGTGGTTGGAGGGATAAATAAAATATGCTACACTTCATACAAAGTCATGATTCCCAAAATTATTAAAGCAGTCAATGAATAGAGAGATAAGATAACCTTGCTGACTGAGCAAGGTCTTTCACCAAGTTTTTAAGAAACTAAACTGGTCCAGATTATAAATTCAGGACTTCTTATTAGTAAATAATTAGTTGTAGAACAATAAACAATGACTAGAAATAAAAGTTCAGTCTCAAGTTCATCTGGCAAACCAGTCAAATGTTTACCAATGCTGAACACATACATTTATTGAGATACATAATGTTTAATATATGTGAGAGAAGTGAAAGTCACCCACAGTCCAGGAGGTTCCTCCAGTGCACTGGTGACAACTTTCTGATGCAAATGGTGGAGGAGCCCACTAGGAGATGAGCGCTGCTGAATCTTGTACTCACCAACAAGAATGGTCTGGTTGAAGCAGTGAAGGTTGAGGGCAGCCTCTATTGGAGTGGCCATGAGATGTTGGAGTTCAGGATCTCATGTGTCAGGAACAGAATATCTAGCAGGATCACAAACCTGGACTTCAGGAGGGACAAGTTTGGCCTTTTCAATAAATTGCTGGGGGAAAATCCCATGGGACGGGGTACTGGCAGGTAAAGGGGCCCAAAATAGCTGGTTAACATCCAAAGAACATTTCTTTTAAGCTCAAGATCAGAGCATTCTAACAAGAA
Organism: Phoeniculus purpureus; assembly: GCA_028565055.1. Lineage (NCBI taxonomy): Eukaryota > Metazoa > Chordata > Aves > Bucerotiformes > Phoeniculidae > Phoeniculus > Phoeniculus purpureus. The sequence continues at coordinate 5,739 of JAOXOE010027556.1, read as the reverse complement.
GGAAGTCAAAAAAGGGAGCCAGAAGACCTGCGTGGTTCAAAACACCCCAAAGGCCACATCTCTGCAGCTCAGTGATAGCTCTATAAGCCTTATTTTATAATAAGAAACTTGACATATTTCTCTCCAGAAAACTCACTAGCCACAGGACTAATATGCTTTGGGAAGATGGGACACTTATTCTACTCTGACATGCATCTTTTGGTAAGAAAATCAGCCAGCAGTGTGTTTTCTCAGAAGGAAAACAAAAAAAAAAAGTCAAGGTGGAAGTACTAATTGCAGCAACCAAGAGGGATGCAACAGAAGTCTGGCATCAAATCTATGAATTTATATGGCAGCAAAGCATCAGGTTATGAGAAAGATTATTGAATCCTTGAAGCAAAATGCTCCCAGGTGATGAAAGAAGAGTGCAACTTTGTGGGGACAACTTCAGCTACATCTTCAATGATATGGGAAGGAAAGTATTTAATGTGTGTATCTGACATTGGGCTGAAAAATGTGGCAAATCTGATGTGAGAACACTCAGCGGGAGAAAAATTAAGCAAGGTTAGGAAAAGAAACAGAGCCCCAGGAAGAATGAGAAGCAGGGTTACTCTGAGTAAGTGAGCACAGTGAAGTAATTTAAGGATGAAAGGGAGAGCTGAGTTGGAGTAGTCAGGACCTGAGCTAGAAGACACTGGAGAATTTTGAAAGAAAGATGTTTAGAGATATGAGCAGAAGGTAGAGGGATGTAAGATCTGACAGACTGTTGCTCATGATTCTCAAGTGACAAAATTCTCTCCTGCCCTCTTGTTTCCAACACAGGCATAAGAGCTACCTCTGCTATCCATTTTTATTCCTGCTGTCAGAAGCACAGTACCTCTAACAACACAGCCCATACAGGCTGTAGACAGTAGTGCTGGTGGCTCCGTGTGGGTGTCCCATGGGGAAGACTGTAGTAAAAGGCAGAGTGCTTCCTTTCCTTCTGTGCTGCTTTCCAATAGCCCATCACTGTTCAACAGTCTCTACCTTAGAGGAACATTTTTTGCCACAATCTCCAATTCACTTTTCTAGCACCATTTTCTATTAATGTTATTACAAACTAAATACATGGTCAGACCATAATGATGGTTCAGTGCAAAACATGAGAACAGTTCTCAGCCTTCTTCCTGTCCATGAGTACCTTATACTGCACAAGTTAAATATTAGATCTTAAAGTATTCTATAGGGTTACAAATTGTTAATATAATTGGCCTGTGACAGCTGGACAGAGGAAATAAATCACATTCAAATGGAACACATGTTTACACATAAATTCATAGTTTTTACCTGGCTTTAATTACAGACTTGAAAATGTTCATTATTTCCTGAAAAATATTTATTTCTCAAAGAAATCATACTGTTAGATGACAAAGGAGTCAGAACAAAGAGAAGAAAATAAACTATAGGCCTACAGGAAGATGAAAGGGCTGGGGGTTGAACAAAACAAAACAAAATGGGAATGAAGATTGAACCCAAGCCAAAATTAAAGAGAAAGGAAAAAACTAAACCTTACAAAGGAGAAAGAAAACAAAGAAAACAAATTAGAGAGAGAGTGATAAAAAGCAGAAAGGTGAGGTATGAGTATATCTGTTTTTTTGTTTTACTCTTTCAAGAATGAAACCTGACAGTTTGAAAGACCAAGCTGGTTAGAATCCTTTTTTTCTAATTACCTGTTATCTTTCTCATTTCTTTCTAAGAATCAAGAGGAAATTGTGGAACTCATAGAATAATTTGAGGCTGAAAGTGGTCTTTAAACATGATCTTGTCCAAACCCCTGCAATGGCACCTTCAAGAAGATCAGGTTGGCCAGAGCCCTATCCAACTTGACTTTGAATGTTTCCAAGGATGGAGCGTTTACCAAATAGCAACTTACGGAAGCAGTGTACAGAAATTGCCTCTAGCTCGAGCACATAGTAAGCTTTTCCTCATTTACCCCACCCACCCACTGACTTCTCCCACTGGAAAGGGAGGTTTTCTATGTGCTTCTCAAATTAACCAGAACCAGAAAGAGTCCAGTGAAAGTGCAGCCTGTGTCATGAGCCTTGAACCATTTGTGACTTTATGACAAATTTCTGTATCCATAATTTCCAAATGTGAAATGGAACTGACTAGACGAGGAGTCTGTGCATGCCAACGAATACGCAGGCTGTATAGAAATGATGTCTCGAATAGGCTGGGTGAGAAGTATATTCCTTTTGATTGTTGTCTCTTTCTTTTTAATGTTCTCAGAAAACGGCTGTATCTTTCAGAGTCTCTCAAGGATTTTTAGATGAAAAGAGAGGTTTTATCTTTGCATGTCTATAAGCAGTGAAAAACTCTGGAGACCGAAACCTACAGGCAATTCAAATAAACTAAATCCGATCAAGGTAATATCAATGCCAGAATTAGAAGAAAACCCAGAGAGAATATCAATAACAACATTAAAACAGCAGGTTTCAACTGGAATCAATAGGCAGTATAAACAGAAAAAATTAAGTCACAAAGTGATAGTAGATAAAAGCTCCCCACTCATTAAAATTCTGTTTGTCTTTGTGTCTTTTTATCAATGTACCTATATATCTATGCAAGTGTATCAAAGTTTATAATGTAAAAGAATGATGAAATAATCTAATTAATTTCCGGTGTCATTTCACATATTTCTTTCAAGTTAAAACTGCAATATTAATAATGGTTTGCAGTTTAATAAAATATCTCTATGTCCTATTAACTTCTATATCTGCTTGTTATAAAGCCCTTTTTTATCAAATAGCTAAACTTCAAAAGATTTCTACTTTGATCTGAAATGAAAAAATGAGGTTCATTCCATTTGTACAGAATAACCTCACTATATTTTACAGAAAGACAGTTGTCTGTTACTGCCTTTCTGTCTCAAAATACATTGGGAAAGCAAGAGCTAAAAATACAGAAGGCTTTAGGAAGGTACATTATAATGGGACTGGGGCTGTGTCCTAAAATAGATGATGACAGAAGCAAGTGAGATATTCTTCCTACTTGAAAAAGACAGTAAAAGTTTCAGGAATTAAATGTGTTGGCATTTTCAGATTGTTTAAATGCTCTAGGGCTGAGATTTTATGGTTTGTTTCAACTTTCAGAACCAAGATTTTATTAATTTTCTGACAGATTTTTTTCTTCCCCAGGAAATAAAAAAAACCTGAACAACAATTTGATAGATGAAGGGGAAATACTCTAAATTCAAGTTGTTCATAGAACATACAGGCTAAATCAACAGTTTGGAAGATGCCAGCCCAGACATACAGAGGGCAAATTAACAATCCTTGCATGACTGAAACACCCACTGCTACCATTCAAATTTTCACCGAAACGGGAAATCAAGATTGGGTCTAAATTGAACCACAACTGAAAGCCACAAGAATCTGGCTGTCAGAGAAAAAAGCCATTTTTAATATATACCTGAACCTAGACCCTCTGTAAAGAAATGCCATGAACCACAATCAATATTATCACTTCAGTGAGATCATATCTTTCAGTGGACTCATTAAACACTGTTGGGAAGGGAACTGGAAGGAAAGTTCAGGAAAATGCAGTAAAGCTGTTTGTACCTCTTTTAGAGTATGGCAGGAAATATGAAAAGCATTGATCATGGCTACTATAAAAGTAGTGTTTCTTGTGAGTTGATCATCCCATAATCCTTCACTGACAAAGAGTAGAATGAACCCGTACCACCCACACCAGGTCTGCAGGTTCAGCAGTGAAGGCAATTTATCCACGTGTACACACCTGCAGCTCCTCCCCATTTCTTCTGTCCCACTTACCCGTGACATTACAGCATCAGATCACACATGTCCTCTACTTTCCGTGTAATTCCTCCACATAGGTGTAGCTCACTGTGTGTGCTATATTCACCTCCAAGTAACTTCCCCACAACAACACTTTCTACTCTTCTACTCTCCCCAGTCAAACCCTGTTTACACTCTCAACCCAAATGCATCCAGAGTTATTTATGCGCCAGTGGCTGCCTCTCAAGCACTGATGAGTCAGATTAACTGTCTGCTTCCCGGGTACCTGGCACAATACATTTTCTAATGGCAAAAGTGACCGAGTGCAATTTTCCCTGAAGAATGTGTACAGGACCGGTGGTGAAAGTATTTGACAATGAGGAGACATTGTTCAAAGGGAGACATGATGGCTGCTACATAAGAATCTAAAAGGTTTTCACTGAGGTTTTCATAAACTCTCTATCCTGCATGCTCTCCATTTGACAGCGAGAATGAACTGGAGCTAATGTGCTGTATGATGTCTCCCACCCTCCACATCAACCCCCTGTTAACAATCCTTAGAAACTGCCTGTCACAATGGGTCTGGTGGGGATGGAATACACAATTGAATTTATGCCTGATTTAAACTTCTGGGTTTGTAGTTAACAGTACTTTAAAGTTAATTGATATGGATTTATTAATTAACTGTCCAGAGGAAGTTTTATAGCTGTTGTTTTCCCAGGAAATAGTACATGGTGTAGAAGTAAAAAAGATCAGCTACACGAGTGTGATGCTGATATCAGTTTGTCTACTTGTTTTATCTCGTATGAGAATAAGCATTAACATTCTGAGTCAGTTGTTCTCATTAATGTGATTCCCATCATGAAACTGAAAATACACAAGCTATCAACACTTCTAAAACTCTCTTTGTTCATCTCACAAACATGCTCTTAAGAGTACCAGCTCCACACAACTTGTGAATGTTCTTACTAAGAATAAGCCTCACTTGCCTAACAACAGAAGGAAGTCCTGGAACTTGTATTGCAGAACATTTCTTCTTACTGATTTCTTTGTGTCTGCTCTTACAGGATTCTTAAATGTGCTTTGGAGCTGGAAGCAGTCTGAAGCCTTCTGTCCCACTGAAAATTTATTTAAGCTTGGCTGAGATTTACACTTCTGAAAATCACAATTTGAATATTGGCCACAGATAAGTTTTCTGAAATGGAGTAGTAAGCTCTCCAGACAGTCCTTTGGTATGGACTACGCTAAGATGAAGGGGCCTCCCCACTGTTCCTGGAAGACTTCTAACCACAGACTCACAATGCTAAACTGTTTCTGTTCCACGACATAAAGCGTAATTCTGATATTTTTTTCTTGATTCAGCTAATATTTCCCTCCAGACTAAATGCTTATACAACTGCTAAATAAAGTACTTTTCTATGTGAATAGACATGGTGGACTCTGAGCAAACTCAGGACAAATTATTTATTTAATACATTTAGCCCTGGTTTCTGTTCACAAATTTTCTTTGAAACAAATGTACAACGTTTAAATCAGAGCTGTTGTCTCTTTTCTGGTGGCATTTGAGCTCATGTTTTCTATGTTTTCTCCCTAGTTGGTTAATGATAAATGAACACCCCTGACAGATGGTGCTGCATGCAAGCCTCCTCATCAGTAGAGGCTGGGGCGTTTCAAGGAATCTTTGGCATTCACCTGGTTGCTTACCAATGCTATTATTGCCATCTGCAGCTACTTGTAGTAGGGTGAAGATCAGCTTTGTTTAATAAAAAAACTCACACGGGAAGAAGATTGAACCTTGCCAGGCTCTGCAAGTGAGAATCAAGAACGTAGACACTGGGCTTAGTCACAGAGGAGGGAGTTGAGGCAGAGGTGCTTCCATTTTTCTCCAGAGTTCCTAGGTGAAAACACACTAATGGAGGGTAGGCAGAGGAATTGTCAAAAGGTCATAGAATAGAATCATTAGGGATTGGAAGGGACCTCAAAA